>JAAGKR010004138.1:16704-65286 GCA_011419295.1 Clarias macrocephalus
ACGTCATACACACGCCACACGTCACACACCACACGTCATATACGCATCATACACACACCACACATCATACACATGCCATACACACGCCAAACGTCATACACACGCCACACGTCACACACCACACGTCATATACGCATCATACACACACCACACATCATACACATGCCATACACACGCCAAACGTCATACACACGCCACACGTCACACACCACACGTCATATACGCATCATACACACACCACACATCATACACATGCCATACACACGCCAAACGTCATACACACGCCACACGTCACACACCACACGTCATATACGCATCATACACACACCACACATCATACACATGCCATACACACGCCAAACGTCATACACACGCCACACGTCACACACCACACGTCATATACGCATCATACACACACCACACATCATACACATGCCATACACACGCCAAACGTCATACACACGCCACACGTCACACACCACACGTCATATACGCATCATACACACACCACACATCATACACATGCCATACACACGCCAAACGTCATACACACGCCACACGTCACACACCACACGTCATATACGCATCATACACACACCACACATCATACACATGCCATACACACGCCAAACGTCATACACACGCCACACGTCACACACCACACGTCATATACGCATCATACACACACCACACATCATACACATGCCATACACACGCCAAACGTCATACACACGCCACACGTCACACACCACACGTCATATACGCATCATACACACACCACACATCATACACATGCCATACACACGCCAAACGTCATACACACGCCACACGTCACACACCACACGTCATATACGCATCATACACACACCACACATCATACACATGCCATACACACGCCAAACGTCATACACACGCCACACGTCATATACGCATAATACACACACCACATGTCATACACACGTTATACACACGTCATACACATGCCACACGTCATATACACATCATACACACGCCACACACAAGCCACACGTCATATACACATCATACACACACCAAACGCCATACACACGTCATACGCATGTCACATGTCAATCACGTTTCATACACATGCCACAAATCAATCACACACCACACGTCATACACACGACGGGTCATACACTCGGTACGCGTCATATACACGCCACATGTCATACACACGCCACACGTCATATACGCATCATACACACACCACACATCATACACACGCCATACACATGCCACACGTCATATACGCATCATACACACACCACACGTCATACACACGTCATACGCATGCCACACATCAATCACACACCACACGTCATACACACACCACGGGTCATACACTCGCTACGCGTCACATACACGCCGCACATCATATACACCCCATATGTCACACACTCACTCCCATCTCTCACACACACACACCCACACACAGGCTCCGACTCCATATCTGCAGTTCCTACACACACGCCAGGCCTGTCCTGTGCTGTAGCCTGGTGCGCTCACTACATTACACAACACTCCAGCCATCTAGCCTCATGTACATGTAAGACTTAATTAAAGGTATGATTATCACACACATCATTACCAGGTCAGTACACGGGATTAGTGTGTGTGTGTGTGTGTGTGTGTGTGTGTGTTTCTGCCTCCAGTGTTTGAGCGTCTGATTAAAGTTTTTAGGTTTCCTGCCCTCCATCACACCTCAGTGCAAAAGTCTTACTTTTATCACCTCTAAGATGCCCGGGGTGCCTGGACACGGTTCCGGATCATTTCGAGACCGGCTAGCACTTTAACCTGTATTCCCAGACGCTCCTGTTTGAGATGTTTAAAAATCTCAAACCTGATGCGAGCAGCAGCGATGCGGTGAAGTCACTCCGACAGAACAACAACAAAAGTCAAGTCTTTTAAAAAATTTGTTAAATTATTTATTTATTCGGTTTCTCTAAGACCTGCACAGTGCAGCTTTATTCAATACACATAGATGTTTTTCCGCACACGTTTCTCATCCAATATTGCACGACAAACTCCCCATCGACTCACCTTCTCATTTCAGCGGATCGATGCACCTGGACAAATTGTTCTGAAAATGAATCGAAAGGAAGATTTTCACACGCAGACAGAGAAAAGCAGAAGAGCCGCCTTGGGCATCGCTCGGCGACTAATCTTTCCCTAGATTGATCTGTGAACGGACGCGTACCATCCAAAACCGATCAGAGTATGTTTATTTCTTTTTTATATTAAAAAATACCAACAAAAAACACAATACCAATATTTGCCTTAGAAATTCCATCCATCATTTATGCTTTGTTTTTGAATAAACAGTGAATTAAAGAAAAAAAAAAGTTTGTGGATTTTTGTTATTGTTGCTAAATCCCAGAGGTTAAAGAAAAAAAAGTTCAGCCTTGAACCGAGTCGATTTATTTTGTTTTGAGTGCATTATTACAGTTTCTGAGCCGACGTCCCATTTTCAGTCTATTCTGGAAGGATTTATCAAACCCACGCCGCCTGTGTATTCTACAGCGGTATAAATTGCGAGGAAGGCCGAAAGATCACGACTAGGTGGCAGACTGAACTGTAATTCACCATCCACTGCAGTAATAGGCTTTTCATTTTTCCCATTAACTTCAAACAGGCCATGTCAGAGTAAACTCATCACGAGCGTGCGGCCGTCAGCCGCCACATCTGCCCGCTAACAATGAGCACTTGTGACAAATACCAGGATTCAGTGGAGCTTCAAGGAAAATAACAAAGCCACTTTCGACTCCATTAGGCCCTTTGTCTTCACCTAGTGAAGCAAGCGAAAGCCTGGCGTGCTCTCAATGACCTCGCTCGTCTCGCCAAATTGTAGAGCCGCACCCGAAATGTGAAACTAATCCCGGATTCATAAGATTAAAGAAATTTCCCCATAATGTGTTCGCAAAAAATAAATAAAAAAATACAATAATATTCTAGTCATTTCCTTTATTTCGTTTTTCTCTCCTTGTACGAAGATATGCAGATTAGCCCCGATTTGCATAATCTTTCCCAGAAAATGAAAAACAGATAATCAAATACCATCACGTCCCATTTATATTCAATTAGCCATTATTTATGCAAAGTCACACCGTCAAAAGAATTCGTAATTGCAAGAAGGATAACAAGTCGTGTGAAGTGAGATCTTTTCAAAGAGAAAGATCACCAAGGAGGCTCATGTTCCTGCGCAGCAGGCTCGGAGTCCACGTTTCAAAGACGCGTCGCGGATTTTTAACCTTTTTAAAAAATCATAGCTGTCCACGTCGAAGGGGAGACATCGGAGGGAGAACATGGAAAACAACTGCGATTAAAAAAAAAAACGTGACGCCAGCCGACCGCCTCTTTTCGAACTGCTCGCTCGCGCACCGTTGGGGGCGGAGTAACACACTCGGAGGACAGCACTATCCGCTCCTTCCACTTGATTGAGCTCACAGACGCCCCTGACTGGCTGTAGAGTCGTGATTACGAGAGGTTACAGCATCACCCAGGATTCGAACTGGCGATCTCCGGATGATAGGGCGAGCGCTTTTACCACTGCGCTACTCGGAGGCCAGGGAGGATAAAGTTTTTTGTTTAAATAAAATATGACAATCTACAATACATGTGCAAAATGCACAAATGCAACAAAAGTCTGTAAATTAGAACAAAGTCTGAAACAGATCATCACACACTTAAAGAGCAAATTAGGAAACACGACATAAAAAGTAACGTAGATTGACAACAGAATCTGAAACATGGCAGAGATTTAAAATTATTTTAGCAAAAAAAAGAAAATGCCGGATAATTCAGAAACAAAACAACAAATAGCAAAAACTTTGACAGCACATTTTGAAACACAACAGGCAACAAGTTGGAAACATTCCGACAGATGTGAAATTCCAATAACAAAGTCAGCAATACAACAACATCAGAAACATGGCAGGAAATCCGGAAACATTAAAGCAAATTCTGGAACATAAACACAAATTTGGAAACACAATAGCGAATTTCGAAACTGGACAACAACTTTGTAAAAATGATGAGAAAAATTTGGATACATGTCAGCGATTTATGAACGAGAGAAGAAATAGACAAACATGGCAACAAATCCGAAAGAACAACCACAATTTCGTGATGAAAAATTTGCAAACATGACAAGAAAACTCTTGAATGACATTCACCATTTAGAAACTGTCATGTCATTAATTTGCTTTCAATGCTTTGCTTTTTCAAAAACATGACATCAGTAATCATGAAATGTTTTTGAAAGATCGGGGACTTTAATATGAGTCAATGCCTACGTCTAACCCCTGATCTTAACCAGTTTCAGTTTGCCACAAGATCCACAGATGATGGCATTTCATTAGCACTTCAGACAACACTGTTGATTTTAGTTTGGCCAGACAAATTCTTCAACAAACTGTGGATGCTAAAGTGGGTACTGCTCTGGGGTACTGATCAGAAGGTCAGTAGTTCAAGTACCGTATCGTGGTTGACCCCAAGCTGATATGTGCGAAAAAATTATTTTACTGTGCAAGTTTACAAGTTTATGTGACAAATAAAGGCTTAACCTCCTTCTGCCTGTGGATCCAGAATTTCGTGACAAACAGACCTGGTGTGTCAGTGCAGGCCATTACACATCATCCATGGTTATCCTTACCACAGGGGTACCCCAAGGCTGTGTCCTCAGCCCACTCCTGTTCTCCCTCTACACTAATGACTGTACTTCCATGCACAGTTCAAAAACTGTTATTGAATCTGCAGATAATGCAACCATAGTGAGCCTCAAAGCCAAAAACAATGGAATGGCCTACAGGAAGGAGGTTTAAACTTTAACTATGTCATGCAAGGACAGCAACTTGAACCGAAATACAAAGAAAACAAATGAAAATAAATAAATCCACGGATGCACAGCTGTACATCAATGGAGGAGGTTGAGTGTGATGCCAGCTTCAAGTACATGTAACAGACTACCTGACCTAGAGCATGAACACCTCTTACTTGGTAAAAAATAAAAGCCCGGAACTGTCTTTTTTTTCCCCTAAGGACCCTCTAACACAACAGGCTTTCTCAAGAGTTGCTCATGGACTTCTACCAGTGCATGATCGAAAATAAGCGGATACATTGTACTGCTGCACAGTGTGGTTCGCAAGCTGTCTCAAGCTGTGGTGGAAAAAAGACCTGCAGTGAGAAGTAAAAAGAGCTCAGTGGATTGTTGATTCCTCTCTCCCAAACCTGAGTGACAAACACTCCAGCATCTGGTATCATGAGAGACCATTCACATCCTGGACACTCCCTGTTCACTTTCCTCTCCTCTGGAAGGCTGAGAACCAAACACACAGTGGCTCAGTGTGATGGGGGGGTGAAGGGGTGGCTTTTGGGGTAACTGCGAGGTGATGCCTAACCAAGTAATACTGTGTTTTATGATGAAATGACAAAGCATCCATGCATCCATCCATCCTTCTTCTGAATCCTCTCCTTTCCTATTTGAGGTGACGTGTTTCTGGTTTCACTGCTGTGGCTTTTTTACATTTTCCTGTAATTTTAAAACTCTAAACGGTGTAAAATGTGAATAAATCCTGGGGTTTGTGTTTTTTTTTTCTTTTTTTCTTTTCCAGAACAGCACAAAGTGGGAGGTTTAACACCAATGCATGTGCTGAAGAGCAGACTTTAGGAGAAGCAGTAATCTGTGAATAAGTAAAAGGCAAGTATACTGATAACTATACGAAGAAGTATAATGGTTCTTTAAAAACTAGAAATTCAAGGTTTAAATACAATCGACTGGGCCGATCTGCACCGAGAGAAACACTTGTTTTACAAATAACTCGTGTCTGTAAGTCTGACATATGAGTGTGTAAAATGCTATCCATGTAAAGAATTCCCAAAACACAAAGAAACAGACCAATGACAAGAAAGGGGTGAGAGAGAAGCATGTGGGACTTGTTGCCATGGCAGCCAAGACAGGAAGAGAAAAGGCCAAGCTCGTGAGTTTATTAATGATGTTTGAAATACCTTTAATAGTTGAAAAGTAAAAAAAACTAAAAAAATAAAATAAATAAATAAAAGAGTCATTTTAATTATTTTCTAACGTCTCAAACAGTGAATAAAACAAACGTATACCAACTTTCAAAAAACTTATGTGCAGTTACTTTTTTGTTTTGTTGTTTGTAATTTCCTCCATTTCCCTCCCCAATACCTGCTTGTGTTGAATCGTTTGATTATTTGCATTTTTTAAATCAAGCCTGCAGTGTAAATCTCCTTAGTGTTGCATGAGAAATAGGAAACATGAGAAGAGTTAACATAAGACCTGTTATAAGACTACGAGCACAGTACGGCGATGAGACTCTTATCCAGGGTAAAACATGTGAACGGTGCGAATGTTTTAAAGAAAGCCGTAGGTCCGTGAATGACGATCCAGGCCGAGGTGGCTCGAGCTCACTGCAGCTGTTCCCATGGACATTCCGTGAGTGGAACGTCTGATCCTTCAACACTGATGAATAAGCCGACTTGCGATAGAGCCGCATCTGTCTGTGTGGACTGTACACACAATCCCATCGCTCACCTGCTGGGAGCGAGCGGCACATCCCCTGTACAGTCCTGACCTCGCTCCAAGCCATTTCCACATGTTTGTGCGATTAAAGGAGTTCCTGGGAGGCCGGCGTTTCAGATGCGAATCAGACGGACAGTCCAATCATGAACGTGTACTGAGAATCATTCGGTGTACTTAGGAAACTTTCTACCTTGATGGTGTCCAAGCGCTAGTGAAACACTGCGGTACGTGCATTAGTGTATCAGTGGATCATATAGAGACATAATGGGAGTTTTTTTTTTCTCTCTCAGATCAGTGTTCTGTTATTCTGTACAATCTAAAGTCCCTTTTTGCCTTGAACACGCCCACAGTACGAGAGGATTGTTCATACAGCTTTATTGCTTTTACAGCTTTATTCCTGAGTGAGCACAGTAGCATAAACTGGTGATGTGCTGAGAATTTAATTTAGGGACAATCAATGACAAAAGATGAATCATTAGCATTGCATCATCCTAAAAAAAAAAAGTAATTGGATACATTTTTTTTGATTGACTTAACAAGTTGAGTTGAGTTTCTACAATTGACCTTTAAACGAGGCTAAAAGTTTTATGACTTTATTTTCATGACTCTCGCTCAAGCGCAGTATCTAGGTTAACATTAAACTTAAAACCACGTCTTTTGAACACATCATGAAACCTTTGAGACCTGGCAGAGCTTATAAAAGAAACCCAGCTAAATCGTGGGAAGTCTTTCCAGCTTCTCTTTTTTTCCTCTTTTGCTTCTCCATCACGTTTCTTTTTCTTCATGGAAATCCTCTTAAGAGAGACTTTTTTTCCCCCTGAAATAACATCATCCTCAAACAAACATTTCACTTTTAATCATTGTATTTTTGCTCTATACAATGCTCTCCGGTGTTGTGGGCCCCGTTTGAAGCTGTGCTTTTTTCCCCCCTGTGTGTCAGTAGGGAATTGTTCCCCGGTGGTTTGTGGGCTTACACTAAAGCTCCTCTTTCAAACCGAGCTTTGCAAGCTGGGGAAAAGAAAAAAAAAAAAACTCTCTCAAAGCAGAATGGAGTGAATAAGAGTTGTGAAACAGCTCACTTTGGCACACACCTGACCAGAATTGCAGAGTGCTCAGCTCTGTGTGTGTGTGTGTGTGTGTGTGTGTGTGTGTGTGTGTGTGTGTGTGTGTGTGTGTGTGTGTGTGTGTGTGTGTGTGTGTGTGCATAAAACATCCATATCCATCCACCTACAGATGGTCACTTCTCAAGACAACCAGCTGTCTGGCAAAATAAGCAGATAAACACTTCAGGCTGTGTGTTGGTTTCCTACACCAGCACACCACTCGGGTTTATACTCTTCTTATAACACAATTTGCAATTTGTTATACTTTTTATTTATTTATTTTTTTTATCAGTTTACAGGTACAGTCCATGTTCTGAAATGTTCTGAATAAAACAAGTTCTGTTTACTCTTGCAGTTTGTCATGTTTTTCAGAAAGTTTAAACTTTTTTCTGGAGATATCAGAGAATGAGAAGTTACAGCTTCACCTCTGATGGTCACTGAAGTGCGACACTGGAGACTCCTTCCATACATCTTACATAAATAAACCTCTTCTTCATTAGATCAACAACTGTAAAGGTTTTCATAGGGTGTTTTTTTCTCACAATGTATGATTGATATGTCTGATGCTCAGGAACGTTCACACCCACTCCTGCTCCCCACTTCCCTGCTGACCTGCATTGGCATTATTATCGTTCCCGGTTCTCGGGGATGCTCGTGTATTTACACTCTAGGATAAAACAGGTGGCCATATGCATCTAGTTGTTTTGCAAGCCGCCATTAAACTAAAAAAAAAAAAAAAGAGAGAGAGAGAGAATAAGGTGAGAGAGAGAATAAGTGCCTAATATTATCGATATTTTGGAAAGGTTGTGATGCTCCTGCGTGCCTTCCTACTTTATCAAGTCAAGTCACGTAGGCTTTTATTGACATTTCAACCATATACAGTTCATTACACAGTGAAATGAAACACTGCCACTTCATGGCCAAGACACTACATACAACATACATTACTACGGCTCCTAATCAGCTGACTAGTTAAGACAGAACAAATGAACATCATGAATTAACAAAAGGCGAATAACACAGCAAAGGACGAGATCAAAGACCTCCTCAAGTGTACTCGGACACGGTTCCCGAGCGTAGAATGATCGTGTTCTCAATCATCAAAACGAACCAGATATTTGGGGTCAAGTGTTCGCAGCCCTGATGTAAAAAATGCCCATACTGTAGTTAAACAATACAACATTACAATAATATTCGAGAATGTAGTGGATCTACGATCTCCTATATCCTATTATCTAACAATAAGATATTAGAGAGGGCATGTTAATACAGTATGACCCTATGATTTGCTGATGAGCTGTTTTTATGGAAAACAAATTAACAGGTAACTTCTGACCAATCAGAATCCTGAAATCAGTAGTGCTGTGGAACGATTTTTCTTCAGGACTGGGGAGTTTAAAAAAAAAAAAAAAGACAAGCTATTCTTATTTATTTAATTTACACCTAATTAACTTTAAGAAAGAAATAAAAGAGAGAGAGAGAAAAGAGAGAGAGAGGCTGGTAAGGGAAAAAGAGTTTATAGCTTTGGCAACGTAAATGAGAACAGGTTCCGATCCAGAACATTAAATTGTACTTTTTTTAAATAATAATAATAAGAAGAAAAAGAATTGTTGGGTAATTGCTGTGGTGTACGAGCAATAAAACACTCTGGGATGTGCTGTAAGAGGAAAATAATCAACTTTTGTAGTTAAGTCCACTTACTGTAATCACAGCACGCTGGCGCTGGTTAGTTAACCATGAAATAAAATGTCAAACAAAATGGTCACGTGGTCATTTGCTCAGTGTTGATTTGGACACGGCTTTAACAAGCAAGAAAAATAAAAAATAAAAACTACCAACCAAACACAAAAAGACCATCTTTCCAGCAGATCAGACGAGACACATTTGATTTAGCCGTTTAAACTCTGCACTGTTCTTCAATGATCTGAAACGACAACAAGAAATTGCCTCTGTAATGCGAACAAATGGGTGCAATTATTCCTAATATGTTTCTAATGGAGTGGTTTTTCCCTAAAGTCAAAAATAGTAAACTGGATTTGACGATCCGCGGATCATCAATGTGGACAATATGAAGTTACAGGAGATGACGTGCTTTAGGTCTGAGCTGTGGTTCATATCTGAGAAGGCCATTGATGGAAAGTTTGAAGCTTTGTGTTATTTCGGATGTTGACTCTTAAATTATTCATCGCCATTCGCTTCAAGCATTAACACGATTGTGTGTGTCTGTGTGTGTGTGTGTGTGTTTTTTTTTCTTTTCTTCCGGAATTAATGGAACAATGACGCCTGCATGAGCTGAGGATAATGACGCGGATGTAATCATGCAAATTAAAGGTATAGGGATTATTTCAGATGAAAGAATCTCACATCTGCACTCTTTCGTTTCTTTTCTTTTCTCTCTTCATGTCCAGATCCGGATATTAAATGAACAATAGAGATGTTTTGAAGGCTGACAGAGAAAAAGAGAGAGTGAGAAAACACTCCTCAGCTTTTAACCTACAGGACGGCGTAAGTAGCGACCGAACACCGAGTCTGAGGTTATGATTTATGGACCAGCAGACCTGCGTAGTTGTTGTTGTTCCACTCTGAGCCGCGCAGGCCGATAACCAGGAGTACAACAGCGAGATTAGCCCTGTGATTAGAACCATTGGGAGGTGTGTGTGTGTGTGCGCGCGCGTGTGCGTAGCTTGGCACTGTAACAACAGCAAAGCATTGATGATACTGTAGAGCACGATTCATGATCAGGACAAAAGATAAGAAAAAGCCCCCCCGCGCGCACACACACACACACACACACACACACACACACACACACACACACACACACGGATATTTTTTAAAGCAATATTTTTTCCCTTTGGCCTTCTGCCCATTTGATCATAGCATTACAGCCAGTGTGCTGAGCCCGAGTGCAACCTGCACTACTGCATTAGTTCCAATGATTAAACACAACCAATCCCTGTGAGCTAATCACTGATCACAATTAATCCCAGTGATCACTCACTCAACACTTAACGATTCGACCAATTAGTGATGACTATTGTTCCCTACAAGTTAGGTGTTACTTACTTATTCATTTAAAACCGTCTATTTTTTGTTGTACCATAGCAATTGTGATTTTGTGATGGATTTTATTGATCGATTGATTGAGTTATTTGTTTTTATTAACATTATGGGATGTGTAATGCAGCAATAACTCTAATCACTTAACACGGTTAGTCAAAGTCAGATGTGGTAAATAACGTGTTGGCTGTACTTCTAGCTGTACGTTCTTTTACTCCCTACATTTTAAATAGAGACTTGATACTCCTCAGATCATCACACCAAGGCTCACTGATGTTCCAATCTAAACCGTTAAGTGTGAATGCCGTCACTTGCCGTATGTATACCCTGATCTAAGCTCCTCCCAAGCTCTGGGAACGACAGGAAAATTGTTCCACCAGTCCTAGTTTACAGAAAAGTCAGTTCATTATGAGAGCGCAGGTTCGTTAGCGCACCAAAGTGTTTGATGGTAACCTTGGCAACAGATCTCTCCCACTTAGTCTCTGGGCTGCGGATTCTTTCGGCTCCTTTCTCAAGCACCTTGAACGGACGAATTTGTGCAGGAAAGATTAGAAGTGATCCAGCTAAATAACCAACATACTGAGCAAAAAGAGTTGTGAACGTGGATGTACTTTATTCATGCCAGGAACCCCTTCATTTCTTTCCTTCTTTCACAAATGTCCATGTTTTGTTGCATCCTTTAACTTTATTGGATCCTTTATGCCTGCAATCTGCCCATATTTAATTGTTTAGACTACTTACACACACAGAGTAGCGATGACATCAATAAGCCACTAAAATAATGAATAATACCAACAATGCCGACTACCATTCGTTTAATTAATGCCATTTCTTGTCATTCTAAATCTCCAAGAAACGTGCACATGCACTGCATCAACAGCATCAACTTCAGTAGCGTTTAAAATACTCAATCAGTAACTCAGTCAGATAAATATCCATAGAAATCAGTTTATTTGTGGAGTATTGGTACTTTTGTACTTAAGGTACATTTTAGACCACATGCTTAATATTTCAACCTGAGTAAAAAAAACTAAAAAAAAAAAAAAAAACCTGTTCCATTTACATTTCCTTTTAAAATGTACTGAAGTAGGAAAGTACTGGTACTTTACACAAACTTTATAAACTTTATAAGACTGTTTATTAGTATTTCCTGAAGTGCAGTATGACAAATACTGAGAATTTATCATTCATTTATATATTTATTTTTTAATGTACATCAACATTAGATGACGCGTCTCATCGATTCCACCTCGATCTAATTCAGTAGACAAATAAACTTCTGAACGTCTTACGAATTCGTATCTCAGAGCGTAATCCTTTCATGCTACGAACTTATGATCCAAATGAAGCCTATAGATAAATAAAGATCATGCGATATATTCCCACAGTGAACCGTGGCTATTTTTCTCCTCTCCGCGTTCCTTCATCAGGCCGTTCTAAGAGCTAACCGCAGCTGACATCTGATTAGCGTGCAGCAGCATGTGGCTCTTTTTTCCTCCACTAAGCTTCATTTTCGCCACATAATTCTCAAAGTAAGCTAGTTGGTGCTCTATTGAGTAAATATGACCACCCAAATTGAAGCTGACAAAGCTACATTACGATCCATCACAGCTTATTAGACACTCCGAATTTTTGGGAATGAAGGGCTAATAAGCACACAATGAGGCTTTCGATGAGACGGATGAGACCTCAAGAAGACAACAAACCAGAGTCACGGCGAATAAGACTGGAGGTCGTCAATGTCAGCGAGTGCTTGTGCCACACCCAGCATCCAGCCACAATCTTCATCCTTTCTAATTGTAAAAAAGTTCATTGAATTTGTTTCGGTTATTCCTCCTGCAAAGTTTGAAAGTTCACTCCAGAACTAAGCCAGTGTAGCAGGTGTTCGACATCAAAAATCTAAATACACCATCAATCCTGGACATTTCACCGTTCACAGATGGTTATCATCAAAATGATCATGACCATTACTTTTATTAATGAACACAGAGCCACATTGTTGCCGATTTCCCCTGCCTGCTGTAGCTCACCTGTTACGATTGGTGTGCGAATGAACCGAGAGGAGAAGGCGTGAAAAATGAGACCCGAGCTCGCTGAGAAAGTCCCTTGGACAACATTACATCCCTGTACAAAGCATTTGTCAGAGAGCAGCCTGTTCCTTCTGCAGTCACACGGCTCCCTGAACAATAAAACTCACAGTAAACTGGGGCTGTAAAAAGTTATGCAGATGATCTCCAAATATATACAGCAATGATCTTTTATCATACTGAGGGGACCTTCTCTCTCTCTCTCTCTCTCTCTCTCTCTCTCTCTTTAGTTTTTAACATATAAATGTGACTTTCTTTCATTCTGTGGATATGAAATGCTGAAGTTCACCTTTTGCCGGAGGTCAGGGTTTTTATTCTCCAGACACTTCAGTATTCTTTACACATCAGTATTCTGTACATTCTGCTATTCCTGACACTTCAATATTAACTACACTTCAGTATCCTTTAAGCGCTGACATTCTCTGTACTCCCGGAATCCTCACATTTCAGGAATCATTTCATTCACACTTTGCTTTCCCTACTCTCGAGTATTCCTCACACTTGGGCATTCTTGCATCAGTGCTCTGGCATTCCCAGTGCTTCGACATTCTGTACGGTTCAGCAATTCTTACCCTCACTCATGTTCCACTTTAGCATTCTCTTTAACATCAGTATTAATAACACATCAGTATTCTTCAGCATTCTGTCCACTTCAGGAACCTTCCGATTCAGAAACCCCCAACACTTTGGCATTCCATAGAGTTTCATGTTCTCCAGACTTTGGCATTTCTGCACTATTTCATGCACCTCTCTACACTTCATTCCTGACACTTTAGTAGATGTAAATCTTTGATGTCTGGTGGGAGGAGCCTCCGAGGGTGAATATGAAACAAAACATATCGGTTTAACAGCTAACTGCTTGTGGCTACTCGGATGATTTCCGTTCCAGTCGCAATGTCGTATTGCTACATGACAACATCAACAACAAAAACACATCATAGAACATATCAACAAAATCTCATTATATTTTTCTGAATGCATTCAAGTTTTAAAGCTGCTGCTTTCAAGCTTAAGGGATTAGGAGCAGATCGACCCTGGGTGGCAGATTTAGATCAGCTCAGACGGACGGATCGGCTGCATTTATCTGCTGCTCTTGTGTGATGGTGGTGATAGCGGGGGGGGGGGGGATGCACTGACCCTCCACTTGGGATGTAGAACATTATTTATCCTATTGATCCCGAGTCAGAGATAACACCTCAAAACCTGGGCTGATTAAAGAAATGATTAAAGAACGGTCCTTAAGGACATGGGAGGGAAAATGTTTTTCTGAAACTCACAAGAGCACAATGTGAATGTTAATAACACATGGCATCAAAACATTGTCATTAATCTTTAATACTACACGTACATGAATGAAAACTTGATATCTGCTAGATTTATATGTGAAATGAATAAAAGTCAGATCGATACAGAGAGCTGTGGTGAGTGACGTTAATATTTCTGCGGGGAAGGTTCCTGGTATTCAGAGTCGGGATACACCCCCCCCCCCCCACACACAAAGATAAATAAATAAATAAATAAATAAATAAATAGAATAAAATCACACCTCTAAAGTTGCCAGATGTTCTATGAACATCTGCCAGTTTGGGGATTTTTAATATCCATATCAAATATCTGTGTAGATCAATGCCTTTAATAAATACAAAATACAGAAGTTTCACCAAATAAATAAATAAATAATCTGGGAAAGACAATGTAGCATGAAGAACAAATAATGTTTCCCGTTAGTTATTGACGGTTATATAATGTAACATGAAAGCAACCTCAAGTGTGATACGGCTTTTATACAACAGCTCCACTGCTGTATTCATTATGAACAGATTATGTTCATTATTAGTTTCTTTTTTAACCTGCTATGTTTCTCCACCAACATGTACCCTTACTCTGACAGTTAGTGTACAAGGGTAAAAGTAGTTTTACATTTTTACTGTACTCTGTAGCCAAAACGTGAGGAGAATAAAGCATGGAGGTGGTGGACAGTCCTGCAGAAACTCACCAGATTGACTTCATATTTCCACTTATTCCACTTTATAATAATATCAGCTCTGTTAACTTCCAGAGTCCTGGGATTAAACTATTTGTGAATGTGGGTGTGGTCAGGCAGCTGCTCTCTCCTCAGTCCTGCGGACCGTACAGACCGACTCTCACCCGCGCTGAGACACACAGTCAGTGTCCAGTCAGCCACTGGACAACACGCGAGTAACACAATTCCATACAGTACAGCTCCTTTTCCCCCCCTGAATTCCTTTCACAAATCCATCAGCATTCCTACACTAGTCAGCGTTTAAATAAGCTTGTTATTCCTGTTTATTCAACTCTCACTATCGCACTATTCTTCTTGCTGTTGATTGAAACATTCTTCCACTTTATTTTATTCATTTATTTATCTTATTATTTTTTTTTCCTGTTCCATTGTGGCTCAGTTGTTTGGGGAATTCCTGTTGATGACGGCTCTCCAAAATTTATTCCAGACAGCTGCACCTCTGACAGCTTATCATTAGCAGCGAATCCTCGAGTGATGTGTTGTTCCCCTATGACGGAAAACAGATTGTGGAATATTTAGAAATTACACGACATAATTAAGGATTAACTTTGACGAAGAGCCATGTTCTCTGAGACAGAAGAGGGAAAGCTACGTCAGGTTTTTTTTTTTTTTTTTTGCTCCAGATGCTATCCATCAACTGCACAAAAACTTCTGAGTACTAACTTGCACAACTCAGCAAAGTCCCTTTGTTCATTCATATATTTACTCCTTTGCTGTAGAGCTCATCCTGCATACAGTACAGAGTCATGGGAAGCCTGGAGCCTAAACCAAGGGACTCGAAGCACAACGTGGTGTACAGAGGTGTGAGGCTACAGGGCTAACGACTGTACCGCCATACCACCAAGCCCCTTCGCACATAATTTAAAATAATAATAACAGTAATAATAATAAAATAAAATAAAACAAACAAACAAACTAAAAATTATATGAAGAATTAAATTATTGAACTAATCATATAAAATTTTCAGGATGTCCTTGCCATGTCCTCAAAAGTGGTACAGATAATATTTTGTACATTTTTTTTGTTTTAAAACATAGGATGTGCTGTTATAAGAAAATAATTCGCTTCAAGGTGGTAAAAGTAAGTGCACCCTAAATGTACAGTGGTACCTTGGCATACGAATGCCCTGAGTTTTTGTCTTAAGAACTAAAATGTTTGCAAGAAATTTGCCTCGGCATACGAATCATTCGCACACGAGCGACCGAACGGGTTGTGCATAACTCCAGTAGCTGAACAAAGTGAGTTTACTTTTTTAGTGAAGACACAGCACCATGCGTGCCAAGAATGTTAGTGAGGGCAGGAGTGAGAAGAAAAGTTTGAAAAAGTCAGTTTGGTTTTTAAAGCAGCCGGTTCCAAGAGGAATCATAAATGAAGGTTAAGTGAGATTTAATATCTATTTATTTCATTTGCATGTCCTTTCTAAATGTTTTAATTGTTTTTATATAAAAATATGATTGTAGTGTTGGAAATTGGCAATATTAGTAATATTTCTGGGTGACTGAAACGGATTATATGCAGGTACATTGTTTCCTATGGGGAAATGAGTTTCACAATGCAAAATTTCACCTTAAGAACTCGCCTCTGGAACAGATTAAATTTGTATGCCGAGGTACTGCTGTAATTATTCTTCTAAACATCCACATCATGCAGTGTTTTCTTCCTCCTCCACCATTCCCTGAATACTCAATATCCAAGTCTTACACTGTGTTGAACGAGAGACACACTATCCTACACTACATAATATCAAAAGGAAACATTAAAAAAAAACTTCATTAAAAAACCTGCAGTGAAAAAGACCCAAGTTTCCACCTAAAATTATTAAACATTTACGATTAAATGTGAAAAAAAAAAAAAAAAAAAACTTTCCTCACATATTTGATTCATGATCGCACATGGATCACACGTCCGAATATTAACCTGCCGTCTTCTACGAGGTGCGAAAGAAGCAATTTCAGCTACCCTAAAATAAGCCAGGTAGAAAAAAAAATAAGCTCAAAAGGATGGGTTATGAAGAGATCAGTGGACAGAGAGAGCCGGGCTGGAGGAGATTCACTTCCCATCACAACTTTAAATTGCATTTGAAAGTGTCTCTCGGCAGGCTTCTAGTCTAGCGCGCGCACTCCGGTGAAAAAGAGACCATTAGCATGGGGACCAAGGGAACGAGAACACATTAGAGAAGTCTCCAGGGACACGAGCTCTCTGGTCCAAGGGCCTTAGAGCACCGTATTGGAGGAATAATGATGAGGAAAACCCCAGAAATCCAGTGCTAAGTAGCACTCACATGCTACGGGACATTGCTTTTAAAGGCCGGCTCGGTAACGGCGCTAGGCAGATGGCGAAAGTACTGAGCATCGTCAGCGCCGGTGGGGGGAAAAAAATTAAAGCGCCGATGTTCTTCACGACTTGTAATTAACAAACAAATGCGCACACGGCAGCTAGTGATAGGAAACGCTTCACAGATGATAAATTCTGCTGTCTGCTCATGGAATCTCGGAGCTAAATCCAGGAGCGGGGACAGATTGCAGGACGGTGCTGTGCTGGTGTAGCACTTTAACGCTAATATGCTAATCCCAACTAATTAATTTAAGGATTATTTGGATGCATGTAAGGCTACACAAGTTACTGTACATACTGTATAAAATAAGGTGGAATGTGGAATGACTTATCACCCCAACGCTGATTGTCGTAAAATGTTTTATTCCTCTTATACATTAACACTTTGTCAGAAATTACACTTTTATATGAATTAAACACAAACACCTTATCATCCAATTAGAGCTACATCATCAGCAGTTCCTGTTCCTGCTTATTCCAGATCAGCCCTAAACAACACTGAAAAAAAACTTCAAGTTACAGCTTTTACCTCTGACTGCTGCAAAGCGCTGACACTAGAACTATAAGACAGGATGTAAATGATAACATATCGGAACACGATACACCACTGCCAGCTGTTACAGACATTTAATCACCACTTTCTAATTTAAGAAATGATCAATGCTGTGGTGTGAGCCGGATTAAATAATCCTCAGGCTAACCTTTTAATCCCGTTTCTTTTCTTTTCCTCAATACCTCTTTTATCAGCCGAGTGCTAATAACGAGCGAGCTGCAATCATCCCTTCTCTCAGTCATTTCAACACTCATTTATTCACTGAGGACAGAATGCTCCTGAAATAAACATTGCCTTTATACCGCATCAGCAAATTGTCTTCATCACAGTCTTCCATGGAAAATAAGTGGAAAAAGAGATGAGGGAACAAGGATAGACTGAGCAGGACATTTTGTGAGAGTCAGAGTGAGAGAACTACAGAGCGAGAGACTGATGGAGTGAGATACAGACTGACAGACTGAGAGACCGAGCAAGAGACTGATAAAATGAAAGACAGATGCAGTGAAACACTGAGTGAGATATGGACGAAGTGAGAGACAGAGAGAAAGAGAGACTGATAGCAAGAAACAGACAGAGCAAGAGACGGAGAGGGTGAGAGACAAACGACAAAAGAGAGAGAATGAAGTGAGACATGGTGTGAGGGAGAAAGAGAGAGAGACGGACGGAGTGAAATACAGACAGGGCAAGAGACAGACAGAGAGAGAGAGACAGACAGAGAGAGAGAGACAGAGAGAGACAGAGAGAGACAGAGAGAGAGAGACAGAGAGACAGAGAGAGAGAGAGAGACAGAGACAGAGAGAGACAGAGAGAGACAGAGAGAGAGAGAGACTGATAGCAAGAAACAGACAGAGCAAGAGACGGAGAGGGTGAGAGATAAACGACAAAAGAGAGAGAATGAAGTGAGACATGGTGTGAGGGAGAAAGAGAGAGAGACGGACGGAGTGAAATACAGACAGGGCAAGACGCAGACAGAGAGAGAGAGATCGACAAAGTGAGAGACAGACAGAGAGAGAGAGAGACAGAGAGAGATCGACAAAGTGAGAGACAGAGAGTGAGAGACAGATGGAGCGTACAGAAATAAGTCATTAGGTTTCCTGTCCCTCCATCGAAGACTCAGCTGCCCTTTTGGAAAATCTAAATGATTTTTTTTTTTTTTTTTTTTTAATGTCTTACATGACACCAGAGCGGTTTACATGATTCACACATCACAAGTTTGCGCCCTCATGGTGGCCAAGATTCCTCAAGAGCACAACAGAACAGAATCACATTCTCTCTCTCTTATGCAGGAGGAAGTGGGTGGATAGCGCTTTTCTCCAAGTGTTTGATGCCTCGGAGGAGACACGTGAGCGCTGTTGCCCTTCCTGTAGCTGGTATTTGTTGGGGACGAGTTGTCTGACAGGGATGTTAGAGTCTGGAGGACTCATGGACCATTTTTAAGTCTATTTATTCTTATTAAAAATGTAGAGATATTTTTATATATATAAAAAAAATGTGCAAAAGATGTGTGTGTAAAATGCTTTCACTGCTTATTTGATGTATCTTACTGATTGGTTAACTTACTGACGCTTGTAATTGTAAGAACTACTAATTAATAATGAATGCCATTGTTTTTATTTGCCATAATTTATTTTTATTTCATAAATTAATGACTTTCCTGTTAGTACATTATGTTACAGTATGTGAAGCAGCGTCAGTGGTTTAAGTGATGACGTTTGTTGTACTACAGTACGTAGACAACGCTTCATGTAGCTTTCTGTCACATGCTATTAGTCAGAGATGGCCAGGTAATGAAGCATGTTTTTTTTTTTTTTTTTGCTTAAGTTGAGATTGAGCGAGCGACTGATAGAACAAGGAACAGACGGTGAGAGATGAAGCAAAAGACAGAGTGAGAGACAGAGCGAAAGATGGACAGAGCAAGGAGCAGATGGTGGGAGAGATGGAACAGTAAGAGACAGTAAGTGAGAGACAGATGGAGAGAGACACAGAGAGTGAGAGACTGGACAGGACACATTTGGAGTGAGAGACAGAGTTAGAGACAGATGGAGTAAAAACTGAGCAAATTATGGAGCAAGAGACTAAGTGAGACACTGAGTGAGAAACAGATCGAGAGAAAGGGTGAGAGACAGAGGGAAAGAGAGACTGGGCAAGGGACAGAGATGGACAAAATGAGAGACAAACAGAGAATGAGAACGTATAAGAGGGTGATGGAGTGAGAGAGAGCAAAAGACTGACAGACTGAGTGAGAGATTGATAGAGTGAGGGACTTTTTTCAAGCTTTTGCTCCTTGATTTTTATTATTATTATTATTATTATTATTATTATTATTATTATTATTATTATTTAACGGTACTAGTCTAAATGTTTGCAACTTGAACAAGAAAAAAACTGAATAACTACCCAACTAAACATATTATAAAATAAGTTAACATTAATACGCTTAATTATAATAATTAATAATAATTACAGCACTTTTATTTTCTAATTGGAGCTCGACGCTCTACACAGAAGGCGCTTTGTGCGACTCATGAACGCTTTTTGTCACATGCCATTAGTCACTCTGAGAAACGCCCAGGTAATGGACTGTTCCTTTTTTTCGCGGCTCAGGAGAATTTATCCGTGATTGATGCTCGATCATTCCGAACTGCTTGACAGAACTTTCCGTTCCAGCTGAAGGAAATTGCTCTTTTTCCTCCACGTGCTCTTTCTCCAACCACAAGCTCAGACCGCGCTCGGCCGTAGCGCCGAGTCCAACAATAAAAGCGTGATTGATATTACTTCTCACGAGCGGCCGCTTTCTTTTTCACCCCTAATGGGATGGAAATTGCTGAGATGAAAAAGGTAAGCTCTTATTTCGATACAGGTAACTATGACAACAGCAGGCTCGATTAAAGAAACACAATCTGTTTATTTATCAAAATGTCAGCTGTTTGGCTTAATGGCGTGTTATTGATTAGTCAGCGTGTCTTTTTTTTTTTTTATGTCGAAAGGATCGTTTTCTCGCGACTTATTTTCAATTATCTGGAGCGAAAAAGGCTTCCGGATGCTAAAATTAAACGAGACACTCTGTGATCGACTGATTCTCCTGAGAGCTAATAGAGAGTTCAGAGAAAAAGACTACGGCACTAAAAATGATATGACTCAGCGTTTACGTCATGCTAGCATCCCTGTTGCCTACTCTAACATTTCTTAAAGATGTAAGCTTTGACACAGATGACACAGAATAGGCTCATAGTAAATGCTACAAACACTAATATAAAATGAAGACTGTTGTAATGCATTTTTACATTCATGTTTATATTCAATTTCTTTATAATGTAAATTATCCACATCACAATATTACTGCTAATAAGAACTCCAAGCCAGGAGTTAACAGTTAGCTTTAATACCCTGTAAAGTACAGGCATTTATCCAGGTCACTGAGAATGGCTAATACAGCTATTATGCTAACACAGATAATAAATGACTGAAGATTACCAAACGGTAAGGTAGCTACATAAAAGGGTGCTAATTCAGATAAATGCTAGAAGGTAGGCAGTTGCCGTGCTAGCATTTTCATTATGCTACATTTTCTACTGTATTTTTTTCTTTTCTTTTTACCCACACTGATGTATACTGTAATGTTAATAAATACAATTGATTAAATACACCCCCCACATTCAAATCATGTTAGCATAAAACTCCTAACAGCTATCCTGCACAGTTTTTTGCTTAGCTACAAGAAAAAGATTAGCAAAAACGTTTGCATTAATTTCCTATTAATTTTGGCTGATGTTATTTTGGAATATTCACAGTACCAACTTTGTTATCGATTAGCATCCATACCCCACTTCATGTTTAGCTACACTTGACTGATTGTGAGACACTGGCTAATGTCACTGCATGAATATGTTATAAATTGTACAATAGTAGCATTGATGATAATACATGGAGCATATCTATGCTAAAAATTCTTAAGCAAAAACCAAATAAGAGAGTAATAGATTAGATTAATATATAATAATACTAATGCTAATAAGTTAAATGTCGTATGGTCTGTAACTACATATTTCCCGATCATCTTAATTATTAGTTTTTATTTATTTACAACCTTGCTATGGTGCCCTGGCGCCTGGAAGGTGATGGCTAATAAAGAAAAAAAAAATAACGATGAGTAGAGACCAGTTAGCAATAAAGCCATGCTAGCAATTATACAGTAAAAATTAAGCAATATCACACTGAGAATTGTGCTGTAGTGCTGAACATACCGTACCACAGCCGTGCTGATATTCAGTACATCAACATGACCTCAAGTGTGATATTGCTTTGATATAGCAGTTCAATAAACACAGTCCATCATTAACTGATTATGTAACCATATCTTTATGTAACCAGTTATTTTGCTACGTAGGGTGTAGAATCCTTTGTTCTACACATCAGGGGTTATAGAGGGATTCGGAATTCAGTCTCGTGTTGTAGCTTGTAGCTCATATTTTCCGTGGACAGAACAACGTGGACAGTTCAGAGGACAGCATGTTGGTTAACACTATGTGCGTTTGTGCTTCTGTGACTGGATTTGAATGTGTTATTTTTTGCAGGCATCTGCTCTCGCCTCAGTCCTGCGGAACGTCTAGACCTACAGATCTACTTTCACCCATGCTGTCACTGTACAACACCTAGGACACACAGTGATGCATATAGTTAAATGTTCCAGCGCTGTCACTGTTTATCATCAACACTCATGGAATGACTCTCATCCAATCAGATTACTCGGTCAGAACTTACTGTTGCACTGTATAATTGTGTTTAATTAGATAATACAGATAGGAGCATTTCTCATCAGAAAATATGATGAAATGCAGGACGGACCAAACAATATCTATAACAAACAATAGCTATACTGACATGAGCCATTACTAGCATGAAGATAGAGATAGAGTTTGCTACATGCTATGCTAACTGTGCTTTTTTGCCATTTATGTTTGACCCCATTAGCAGTGCTGTTCTTTATATACAAGAATCTAATTTACATACAAGATGTATATATAAGGAATATATATATATATATATATATATATATATATATATATATTTTTTTTTTTTTTTTTTTTTGTTAAATTTTAGTTTTCTTCACTAAACCCCATCATCGAGCTTTTCAGGTACTTTTATTTATTTATTTAATTATTATTTTTTTATTGTAACCAGATACTCTTTCCCTGCAGAAAAAATATTGATCAGTGAAACATTTCACACTCCACTGTAATGCCAATGTTCTGGCTGGCTTCTCCGGGTTCTCCAGCGCCTTCCAGGAACACTCCCAGAATTCCTCTGCAGGCTCATGGCAGAACGCAGTCTGATTCCATTTACGAGCCAGATTTCATGACTGAAAAAGAATTGATCCATTACAGCCCGGCTGGGATCACGAGAATACATATTTTACATCCCTCGCCTCTGGAAGCGTTACATGTTTTGGGAATTTGTCGTTGTATCAAACATATTTAAATGCAGTGAAGAGAGAAGAACAATTACTCAGAGTCTCCATGGAGGATCAATGTGAAGCCCAAACTTTTATCCTCACAACAAATGGAAATCATGTGAATAGAACATAATCAGCCACGTGTGAGATTAGCCCCGTACCGCTAATATCTCCACATAATAACTTACTACACTTGAATAAACACCTAGAAACATCTGCATAATTTTTTTTACAGCCATTTCTTTTTCAAGGTGATGTTCATAATGCTACTGCAAGTTGGAATAAGCCTCAACTTTTAGAAAAAACCGACCTACATAAGTTGTTCCTAAAATTTAAGGCTTATTCCAACTTGCATTAGCGCTCATAAATGGTCATTTGTCCCATGTTTAGTTCAGTGTTTAAGACGTTAGTTGATATAAGGATGCGTTATAACACTTTGTAAGTTGCCTTTAGAGCGTCACCTGAACACATGACTTGTACTAAGTGTACTGTTCACTTTCAGCATTAAATTTGCTTCCAATGGGGCCATCTTTAAAGCTTTGGGATTAGGGCATATTACGCCGTCATTTGTGCTAATATTAATATGAATATGAATAATGCAAGTATACAAAATTTTCCTAAACAATGTTTTATAATTGTTTATGTTCTCTTCAATTAAACATTATACATAATATAACACAGCTGTGACATTATATTAGTTTAACAAGGAGTCTGAGAAGGCGATACATGATGGTTATTTAAACAATATCATACTCGAGGTCGTGCTGTTGTATTGATTATTGTGCTGTAATATTGCTTTTATATACCATTTATCCATCATCAGGTTATGATTTGTTTCTTGTTTTAACCAGTTACTTTGCTCGGCTGGCGGAGGGGTTAAAGTAGTTTTAAATTCTTACTGGTACTATATAGACAAAAGGTGAGGAGAATAAACCATGAACGTGGTCGACAGTCCTAAAACCAGGGGTTAAAGAGAAATTTGGGATTCAGTCTTAGTTTTAGTCTTGGGATTAACTGTTAGAAGCATTAGCCGTTAACAGAACACCACGGACAGTGCGGAAGCGATTCAGAACAACTTAGAAGCGATTACAAAATGGACAACGTGTTGTTAGGATGACGTAACGTTATCACATGAATGTGGGTTCTGGCAGGCAGCAACTCTCTCCTCAGTACTGCAGACCATATAAACCTATTTATCAACCATATTGCATTTAGAGCACTGCTGACACACAGTGATGCGTATAATTAAATGTCTCAGTGCTGTTATGCTCTATAACAGCACTCGTGAAATGCTCCTCATCAGTTCGTGAGAAGTGTTCGCATGCAACAATGTTCCAAAGCAGGTTTTTTAATTTCTATGTTATGAGCAAATACACAGTTGAAGAGGAGTACGTCAGATGTCACGACCGGCTTATGCAAGTGTCATGTAGCCCTACGAATGCTGCTGCTTTAAAAGTCCTGTAGCTGCAACGTAAATCATTGAGAATACAAACCAGGACACAAACACAAGCGTGATCGCGCTGTAGCCCTGCTGTAACCGCAGACAGTCTGATGTGATCATTTGTGTCCTGCCTCAAATTATCTGAGGGCTTTTTTTTTTTTTTTTTGTCCGAGTCTTTTCTAGGAGAGAATTATGGAGACGTCTTCAGCTAAGCGTGTGACCTTTGTTTTGAAGCACAGAGAGTTATTTCCCTGGAATATCCAGTGGGAAGTGGCACTTGCCTGCAGCCATCTCCAGGCTCTTTAGGATGCGTATCATTTTCAAAAGCGTGGCTTCCCTCAGGAGACGCGGCAAAACAAATAGACCAGAGACGGAGTGTCCTTGAAAGCCGGGTGGCTTTTTCACTAGCGATTTGATTCCACTCGCGGCAACTTCCCTCATCCGTCACTGTTTGGTTGTGCGCTCAGTTGTTTTTTTCTCCTCTCATGTTTAACACTCTGCTCGATGACTCTTTTTTTTTGTTGTTGTTGTCTCTGCAGGCTTAATGATTAGATTGATCTCTGGCGATCAATTCTTTTAATTGTATTACAGTGTAGGACTTGATGTAGATCATAAGGGCAAAGTGAAAGGAAAAAAAAAAATATGGCATAATAAAAAAAAGCTCTGAGCAAGGTACACCCAGCCATTATTTCACAAGGACAAAGACAGTAATTAAAATCCATTAACGATTTCCAGCCAATGTTCTCTCTTGCTTCCAGGGAAGTGCATTTAACTTAATAAAGTGGGGTTTTAATACAAATAAGCGATGCGTCATCTTAAATACTTCGGCGAGGATTGCAAATTAAAGGCCTCATTTCTAGTCTAGTTTGCTTTCATTAAAAGCGTGTAAGTGCTCAGGACCTTATTAGTGTCGCATGCTGATAACCTCTGTCGTCATGGTTCAGAAGAAAACGTTGTTTTTCGGAAACTGAAAAATCACTTCCCAAAGACAGCTATAAGCTCCGAATATGATCGTTATCTTGTGTTATCTCTTACGACGTCTTCAACATCTAAGAATGTGATGTTGAAAAGGCTTGTACACGTTCAGAAGAAGAAGGAAGGGTGGAGCTGAGCTCGGACAGACCCCTGGATCAGGAAAGCAGTGTGTCACGGCGTGTGTGCCGCTGTGCGCCTGATTATCACTGACAGTGATCCAGATTTTAAATGTGAATAGGAGATTTGCATTATTCATATCATCTTTTTTTTTTTTTTTTTTTTTGTAAGAACACTATTTTTGGCAGCATGCAATCCTTGTCGGAATCATTAACTAAGCAAACGCGTTGTCTCTGGCTCGCCGGAGCTCCACGCTGGGCTCAGGGATCAGAAGTCAGACTCTGAGCGGTGCCATTTTGCTCCGCCACATTATGCATTCGAACGCAGCACATTTTAATGGGCTCCCGGGGACTTTCTCCATTACCATGAATTCTGCAGGAACTTCTACAATGCCTTGCTAACCTTTTGCAGCCTGATGAATAACCATGAAAAGCATAAGATCATTTGAATTACATATATATTTGTTTTCCGTTTGTTTTACTTCCCTCCAGTGCTTCGGATTTTGTTTAAATATTTGCTTTGCTGATAGTCGCCCTCCCTCCTCTTTCATTCCTCTGTAGATTAAAATCAAGCTGAAGTACAAAGTAAAAAAGCGCAACTTTTCCAGCTTTTATTTCATTCTTTTCCTTTTTTCCCCCCATAACTTGTATTTGATGCAGGTGCACAGTTGAAGAGAGCTTAAGGTGGACCTTTCATCATCATAATGAGCCACTTGATAGAAAACCAGGTGCGTGGCAGCACTGCCGAAATGCTGAGGCAATAAAACTTGCTCCTTTGATACACTGGAATATTAAATGAAAGGAAAAAAATAAATAACTAACATGAATGAAAAAAAGCTGTATATACACACACACACACACACAACAGAGCAGGAGCGAGTACAGCTAATACAGTCTATCCTTGGTACGTTAATGGAGAAAAGTAAAACTCGCCTTCGACTGGTTTTGTGATGAACGTATTCAGGCGTACGGTTTCAGAGCAGCAGCTTAACTTCAAGTCAGGGTGGAAAGTACAGACGTGAGCTTCAGATACCTCGAGCTAGAACAAGGATTTATTACCTCCAACATCATTTGCATAATTATATGCGTCTCACGAACACGGTGCTCGCATGGATGATCAGGTCGTATCTTAAATCCGCTCTGAAAAAAGATAACGTTGCACAAAAGAGGTAATCTCAATTCTTGCTGCACATGCCAGATTATTTAGGATCTAATATTTAAAAGTGGAACAGAAAGTCCCAGGAACTGAAGAGAGGAATGGTACCTCAAAGGTTAAAAGTTAAAACCTATGAGGCTAAGAGAGATAAAGAATAATATGGGTCTATGCAGATGACCTGCTAGTGTGATTTTGGACAATGTGATGTGTAGCGTCATCTATAAAAAAAATTAAGTAAAATCCATCATATGACTAGCCTCATGGGGAAAGAGGCAAATGATTTCTTGGAGGGTTAAAGTGAAAATGCCTGCATTTCCCCTAATTCCTGCAAAATATGCTGATGACCTGTTAGGACAGGTGTATAGACCATTTCTGTATGCGCCATCATTAATATCTCACTCACTCATCATCTATAGCGCTCAATCCTGTATTCAGGGTCACGGGGGGCCTGGAGCCTATCCCAGGAGACTTGGGGCACATGGCAGGGTACACCCTGGACAGGGTGCCAATCCATCGCAGGGCACAGACACACACACATACTCTCACTCATTCACACACTACGGGCAATTTGTGAACGCCAATTAGCCTAACCTACATGTCTTTGGACTGTGGGAGGAAACCGGAGTACCCGGAGGAAACCCACCAAGCACTGGAGCCAAAATCAGCTCCTGAGCTCACTAATGCTCCTACAGAATGTGTGAATGAACACAAATCCACACAGCCACACTCCAACAGTTAGTGTTGGAGTGTTTATGGTGTTTATTTAAACACATTATTAGGTGAGTTCTTGATTACCCAAAGCTGTCTTTATAATAGCTGAAGCTTGTACAAAACTTGCAATGAGCTTATCTCAGTGTTTCACTAGTCTCGGATACCATCCTTTAATGGCCCAAAACATACGCAAATAGCTTGGAGCGAGGTTGGGGATGTGGCAATAACTCCCAGCTGAGTTCCTGTAATGTGCAAGTGGTGTTGGTGAATGAGTGTGTGTACAGTTCACACTGACAGATGCGTCTTATCCTCAAGTTGGTGACAAGGATCAGGCATTGCACTGCAGTGGGCTCCAAGCCACCTGGGCCTGGATCGTCACTCTTCTTTAAAATCTTCTTTTGCACCATTCAAATGTTTTACTGCAGCTAGCAGGAGTCTCATCACTGTACTGTGCTTGAAGTCTTCTGTAAATGCCCATCAATTTCACGCCTTCATTCACCTCACCCCTTATAATTGTTTGTGGTGTTGTGAGGCCTTATAAACACTGCATTTAAGTAAAAAATTTAAACAAAATTTGATGCTTTACAAAGCTCACATATATAACCTACCCGTTATAACACCCTTATGAGCTTTATTGTCCACTTTCGTATAATAATTTTGGAAAATGCATAAAAAAATGCATCATCACTTATTATTAACAAAAACATTATGAATTGTTTTCCTAACTGATTAGGTCTCTTTATTATTCCAGTTTAAATCTGTGTTTATATTGTGCACTTATGACCGATGTTAAAGTGGAATAAGTAAATGTAGTGATTGTAGTCGTACAGTAGTACACAGTAGGTCTTTGACGCATTTAAGCTCGTATGCATTTCTAGAATTCATTAGAGATTTAACTATCACATAAGCGTTAGGTTGAATAATCCGGAAACTTTATTTCCAGATTTATTCTAGTTTTAGAGACTTTAGTACGACAAGATCTGTTTATTCCCCTACTCTCTTTATGTAAGCTATTCAAAGTTTGGTCCAAGTTTAGTATTTTCTGTTCAGAAAAAAATTCCCACAGCGATGAGTTTCAGTGGTGTGAATCTCCCAGGACAAGGGATGAGAAAGAATCAGGGTTTTGGTCCGGAGACCACCAGTTAGATGACTTCACAAAGCTTCCCTGCCCTTTTATTTCTCAGAAATTATTAAACCACTCGCCGCCTTATGAAGGCCCAATTGAGGGAGCACTGCTGGGTCTGTTTTCCCACCGACTGTGCCGAACCTGCAGTGTGCGGGCGGGGGGGCGGTTTAAAGGTCTGAGGCAGTTAGAGAAGCTTCCGGAGCAGTAGGGAGATAAGAGCGTTTGGGGATGTGTATCCACACAACAGAGCAGTTTACATTCGCTGTCTGGTGCTCGGACGTCATGCGGCAGTGTTTTAAACAGGCTTGGCTTTTGTTTGCTATTGTGTCATGGCTGCCCTTTCTGCAGCCTTCAGAGCTTCTCTGATGCTATTTGAGATTTTATTTTGCTCGCCTTTGCATGCCGACAATCTCAGCGTGCGACCTTAAAACAGCTGAGTGAAAGACAACTGGGAACATCATGCACACCATCTACATATAATTTACAAATCCGGTGAATAAAAGGTGCATAATTATGCACTAATTGCATCATAATCGCAACCTAATGAGTGACACGGGACAGAAAACATGCAAAATTTTGTCTGATTAGCATGAAATTTAATGTGCTTTTTTGGGGTTTTGTAAGTCCCAAGCTTATTGCTTAGTATATCACCCAGTGATGCAAGCAATAAACACGGCGTTTACAGAAGATTAGTTTTATTATGGAGACGGAAATGAACATGATGGCGCAAGCGTTTTTGCTGGAGAAGTTTTAACTTTATCTGGATGCCTGTGTGCGGGACCAGGACCTGAATTTTCTTCTCATTTCCAGCTGATATTTTCCCTATTCAGTCTGCAGGATGTGCCGAGGATCTTCTTCAAGCCTCGCTTCACAGTTCCAGAAAAGGAACTCCAAGATCCTGAACTTTGTTTTTGAAGACAAACTAGCAAAACCTTCATGAGAAGCACAGTCTTGTGGGTAATTTTTATTTGGCTTTGCTTTTGCATTTAAACTGTGCGAATGAGTAAACTTGCAAGATCTGAATCAGTACTGCTTCTTTAAGAAAAAAAAAATACTCACTGGTAATTATAACCTTAGTCAAAGTAAGAACGTGACTAGTGTAATGGACATAATAGAGATGCTCAATCTATTCATGTACATTTCTATAATTTGATCTGTACTGCTCATGCTTCACAAAAACCTCATTCATCTCAGCATTCACCCTGGTTTCCCGACCTGACAAGTGCTATTTAGCTGCCATGTCTCCCGCCATGTTGTTGCCTGTTCTGAATTTTGTCCTGACATAGTTTCTCTGTTTATTCTTTAAAATCGAATGAGATAAGATGTGGCCAGTAAGAATGCACGTTTTGAGAAAAGGGATCTCACCAGCTGCGGCGGCAGTGCGCGGGAAGCTGTGAACATGACGTACATTACCTGTAGGGGGCAGTCGTGTTTCAATCTCAGGTATTGCGTGTCTACTGAAGCTGATACTATGTTACTCTCCCACTGACAGCAAGCGACAGAGCTCATATGTTAATGTCATTGTAAATACTGACATGACATGAAGTGGAGCCAGCTTTAGCAATCCTGTTTTTGCTCTTTGAAAGCATGAAATGATATTGTAGCAACCCAGAAAAAAAAAATACATAAAAGATTCTTGTTTCCACATGCGTTGGAGTCATACAAGGAATTGCACATGGAAATTTTAAATTACACCAAATCTCATTTTTCTGTGGAGAACCTTATTGTATAACAACTGTTGTTATTTGATCAGGTGTGTAAAAAGTAGCGGAAAGTCCAGACACACCAAGCATGTGGCTGAAAATATAATTGGGTAAAATTACTGTAAGTAAGTAACAAAAACAATTATAAATAAATGGCTTGAATGGAGAAACAAAATTCCTTAATTGTAATTTGAAATGTACTTTTACATTTTTTACGTGTGTTTTTTGGATTCCAAGGGCCATTTTTAGGTGTTTTTTATGCTCTTCTCACTTTTCATTCATGATACAGTAGGTGTGACGCTTTCCAACTGGCTTCACTACTGCAGAAGTATTAACAAGACCAAGCTGACGTCTTTGCCTAAAATTTATTTCCCCCAGCAACACATCAAATAAATAAAAATCCAAATGTCTTGCTGTAATGCACACAAAAATTTGACTAAATTGTCATCTCAAAGCTTTTATTTTTTGATTGATCACATGATTTTATTTTCCTTTGTGTCATTAAACTGTTGTTTTAAGCTATTTCAGTGTGTCCACGCTGATTATTAAAGTATTTTAAAAAATGGTTTGAGTTTAATTAAATAAACACAACATACCACAAATATCTAATCTCAAAGCTTAAATTTTTTTGGGTCATAAATGCATTTTTTAACCACAACTTGAAGAACTTAAGTTGCCCCTGGATGCGCATTGATCAGCCTTTTGATCAACGGCACTAACTTTCACTTTGCAAATGCAGCGTTTATTGTTTACTGTATATTTAAAGCGCATACATACGCATTCATCATGAAAGATCTGTTGTAAAACAAAATCAAAATCATGTTTGCTTCAGCATTGGAAACAATATTGTTTTTGGCCAACTTAATAAATATACTCTTTTGTATTCTTTGTTGTACTTCGTCATTTTGCACACACGTGAGCCCCTTTAAATTTGAACAGAAAAAAAGAATGAGCTGGTAGACACGTTATTTTTCATATAACTTAAATGGCTGAATGAAGTTAAATATACACAATAAATTAATATTTGCGTTTGCTTTACATTTGTGCACTCATGTGTAAATAGCTTTTTAATGTTTATACTACCATATCATATATTTGTGTCTAATTCTGTTTTACTCATATTTTACAACATTACATGCAGTTTGTAATGTATTAGATACTTTAAAAATATAACCTACGTATCTACAGTATAAGCATATTTAACAATTTCAGAATGAGAAATTTGGTCTGGCGTTTAGATAAAGTCCTTATTTGATATAATTTTATAATTGAATGAATTATTTATCTTATTATGAATACGATTCTTATTCTCTATATTCTTGTTGAATATAGTCTTTCAGAGCAAGCACTCGTGTTCGGAGGTTCTGCAGAATCTCTTCTTACCTTTCATTCACGATGGGTGTGAATTTATTAAACTGGGTTCGCTGTTGGCAAATGCTGAAGGGTTTTATAGATTAATTAACAAGACAGAGCGGACGTCTCTGCCTAAATTTTTTTCCCCAGCAAAACATAAAACAGATTAAAAAAATTATGTTTAATGCAATTAAATCAGATTTCATAGTTGGATTTGAGACTTTTTGATTTTGATACTTTTCTTTTTATTTACTGTATGGACAGTCATATTATGTTTCTCTGGAGAATAAACAAACCTGGTAGATGGTATTGGGATGTGGCGGACTGGCCATCTGGAGCACCATGAAACATTCATTGAAATGCAATTCTTATGCACAGAAAAAAAAAAAAAAAGCTACACAACAAAAATATGTTACATTATATTATGACTTGAATAAATCGGCTCACATTGGACTGCGCTGTCGTGTTGGAAAAGCCAGCGTTTATCTCGCGAGTAGCCTATATATTTGTGCATTTCTGGGGCAATATGTGTGCATCTTTATTTCAGGTCATAAATTCACAATCACATTCCAGCTATTATTTCCAGCCGTGGTCAAATAATGGGTGAAATAATTAGTCAATGCTGGACACAAACAGCAAAAAAATTTTCGCACTGTGCATATAAGAATATTTACTTCACGTCTTCTGATGGTGTTCAATGTTGACACATTTTTACGTTTTAACGAGATGATATGTTGATATATTAAAAAAAATCATAGTTAATACTATCAGATGGTCTACTGTCAGGAAATGCATTTAATTTTAAGACCATTTAAACTGAGTCATTGCCATGTCTTTCATTGTTTTGTCCCTATTAATTCATTACAAAAACTATATAACAGACTTTTTATTATGAATTTTAAAGCATGATTTAGGACATTTCATTTCATTATTATGAACATGAAGCACATATACACACATTCAGCACGAAAGATCTATTGAGAAACAAAATAAAGTTTATGTTTGCTTCAGCATTGTAAACAATATTGTTTTACGCTAAATAATTCTACACATTCCTTCATTGTACTTGGTCTGGTTTTAAGTCCTTCCATGCGCCATCTGGCAGATATTCAGTGAAGCACAACACATTTATTTAAATTCTTAAATGGTGCTTGTGGGATTCAGCGGCACTGCGCGAGACAAATTGCAGCCTTGCGCAGGAAAAAGCGCACATTCTTAATGGCCACATCTGTACAACAACCGAGTAATGCTGACCGAGTAATTTGATTGGACAAGAGCCATTCCATGAGTGGTGATCCATATAGTTAAACAATGATGCTATGATCTCTGTCATACTGCAACACCAGTGTACTACCAATTGTTAATTACACCAACTGCTTGGGTAAGCAGTCACAGAAGCACTTTGAACACGAACACACATCTGATATCGTTATCATGTATATCATCTTAAACAACATGCTGTCTGCTTTTATTAACTGCTTCTAAGTCCGAGCTAAGCAAGCTACAAAGCTAACAAGCTTCTAACACAAGGCTGAATCCCAAATCCCTCTCTAACCCCTGATCAAAGGCACTACTCGCTCTGTTGAACGAGGGATTGGATATCCTAGCACACTAGATTTCCATTTTACACTATTTAAGATTTAAACACAGAACTGGGAGTTAACTTGTATTCTAAAGCAGTCATGCTCTTGTACTGAAAATAAACATGGCTGTGATATCTTCACGAAGTCTTATTATGCTGCTATGCAATGTCCTGAGTTTTCTTTACTTTAGCTTTTAATTTCTTTGTTTCAGCCCTAACCTGTTTTCCCACAGTGTTTCTCCACATTACAGACTGTGATTGTCAGATCTGCCCTGTTGAAATATGTGAGTTAGGTCAATGGATGAAACCTTTAAAGAACCTTTCACACCTTTCCAATCCCACCTACCATACAGTCTGTGTCTGTGGAGCTTGCAAGTTCTCCCTGTGCTTGGTAGGTTTCCTCTTCAGTTTCTCCTCACACACAGTGTAGACCGATCAGTGTTTCCAAATTGCCCATAGTGTATGACTGTGTATGTGTTTGTGTGCTTGTGCCCTGCGATGAGTTGGCACCCAATCCAGGGTGTACCACACATTGTGTCCCAAGTTCTCTGGGATAAGCACCAGGCCCCTGTACCCCTACCCAGTATAAGTGGCATAAAAAGCAAAGCAGCTTTACAGACTTCCTAATGAACAAGCCAAAAGGTAAAGGTCGCAATGAAAACCTCCCTGATATGAGCTGAGAATAAAATCCATCTTTAAAAAGAGCCTGTGCTCCTCTGAGTGACATCATAAATGCATTTAGACATCATTATTCATTGAAGTTACCTCAGAGGGTTCAGAGTTGGGTTATACACATGCTTCAGTCAGTGTTTCTGGTGTACTGTTCAAGTTTTACAAATTACCTACACTGCAAAGTTGCCAGATTTGTTTAAGTCTAACCTGACCGAGCACTCATCTGCTACACGTATAGTTCACTTTAAGTTCATTCAGAATTGTCTCCATAAACAGGTCTTTGGCCTTTGAGACTAAAATGCTGTCTGGACTTTAAATAGAACATTTAAGCAACAGCAAATGAGATGGAAACCTTCACTACCCGGACTGGGCCCTACTGCCTACGACCGCATCCCAGCTGTGCTGATATTCAGTACAGCATCATGACCTCAAGTATGATATTGCTTTTATACAACATTCCACAAGCACTTTTTATTATCAACAGCTTATGATAATTTATATCAACAGCTTAACCAGTTAATTTGCTCTGGCAACACACACCCTTCTGTGGACCAGCCGTGACTGGTGGAGCTGGTGACCGACCGACAGTTAGCATAATAAACAAGGGTTAAAGCTACAGTAGTACAGACCTACAGTACTCTCACCCACGCTGCGCCGACGGTTAGTGTAATTAGTTATTGTAGAACACCTGGGATGCTAAGTAATAGTAATATAGTTCATCGTCCCAGTGCTGTTACCATCTATTATCACAACTCGTGGAATGCCTCTCATCCAATCAGATTACACGGTTGAAACTAACTATTGCCTCAGGTGGCACAACAAAATAAAACAGAAATATCAAGTGGTGCAGGATGTTCTACTGCTCCTTACTAAAGCTGAAATCATGCAAGAGAAATGATCTAGAGGTCAAGGTCTGAATCATGGTTAACTAAGACTCCTCCCTCTCAAAACCCGACGTAACCCCTGAAGTCTTAGATAAGAGTCGTAGGGTGAGCACTGGACAGCACATTGGATTAGGGCAGCAGTACTTGGGCGAGAATGTGAGATTACGCACCATTAATGTATCTGGTAGATCTGGAGCCTGATATGAGCCCGAGCAGTGGAGGTCTTTCATGCTCTTTGTGATCTTTTCCTGCTACTTGCTTTTTATGTTATTTATTTAATTTCACTTTTGCACTGCCTTCAGTCCAGTTCTCCTTCAAGTCAACCTATAAAGCAGAAGGCATCCACAGAGGCTCAAGTTACACAGTCCTTTTCTCTGAGGCTTGCTCCCAGCCATGCCAGTTCTCACTGGGGAGATCCTGGTGCTCATCCTTCTTTTGAAAGCCTCAAGCGATGTTCTCCTTCAGTACACTACACTGAGTTGTTCTTCTAAGACATCGAATTTCTGACATCGGATTGGAATCCTGTAGATTTACTCTACTTGCGATTCAGTCGGCTCGCATCTCATCAATAATGAAAGGCCGCTTCCCCCAGACGTATCGCTGAGACTCCCGAGTCCCTGTGCATCGACTGAATATAGTTCCTACATAATTTGATCTATGTATTGCGAGTAAACAAAAAGAAAGATTCACTCCGGCACAATCACACAGCGTGACCTCCTTTAAGCCTCAGCAGGAGCTCGAGGACTCGTCCCTGATCGCTCTGCCCTAGAAGTAAAGTGCACACTTTCTGCTGAATTCACCGGATTTTTTTGTTTATGCAGGCCGGATTGTGGCGCTCCAGCCATTAGTGGACGTTTCATCGCCTGCTACAGTGCTTAAACCGGGTCAGGATGATCGTCAGCCTGAAACCGCCAGCTCAAACAACAGCATTACGGCTTGTGGATGAAGAGTTATTGCTGTAAATTTCACAAAAAGTCCTGCAACATCAAGCCTTCACAGATATGAAATGTATCTATAGCTGAACATCCTTATGACGCATTGCTCCATGAGTACAGACTAAGGAGGAAAGAGAATGGCAAAATCATGTTAATGCAATCTTTAGAAAGTACACATAACGCAAAAACTAAAACAACGACAAACTCTTTCTTTTGGTTTCTGACTGTGACCGAGAAGCTTGAAAAATGATTTCTTTCCATTTGAATTTAATAGTTTTCAGTATATTTTAGAATAACTTACAGTAAGATCAACTTTCCCTTTATTTCTACTCTATTAGTCAGTGAGTAAACAAAGAAATAAATACAGGAATTATTCTCGCTCTTTCTTCCTTTCAAAGCTTTAATAATATCCTCATTATTTCCCATATAAAATACTGCATGCGTTTTCATCTGGCACACCACTGCGCAGAAAAAAAAAAAAGGACATCGCATCATAATTACAGCTCTGTGTCTGAATCGGAGTTCTACAAAGAATAAACAAAGACATTAATGAAACACTGTGGTGGCATGCTCTTATAGGAAAACAATTTAAGACGGTGTTGTTACAAATGAAAGGGAGTTACTGCGATCACTCACACAACAAAGTTGATTATTTTCAGCAGCACAACCTGAAGTCTTTTATTCCCCTTATACCACAGCAAACTGAACGGTTCAATGTAGCCAAATGATGAGGAGACTAAACCATGGAGGTGGTGAACAGTCCTGAGAGACTCACCATAATTACTTTATATTTCAACTTATTCATCTTTAGAATATCAGCTTCGTTAACTTCCACATTCTGGAATTCCAAATAGTGTTAAATGGAAAGCGAGTGCACTATGTTAGGTGTACAATCCCTTGTTCCACACACCGAGTAGTGCACTTGATCAGGGGTTAGAGAGGGATTTGGGATTCAGCCTCGTGTTAGAAGCTAGTTAGCTTTGTAGCTAAGCGTTAGCCGTGACCAGAACGACACGGACGGTTCAGAGGCGATACAGAAGGACTTAGAAGTGATTAGTGCAGAGACGCGTGTTGTTAAGACGACTTAATGTTATCAGATGTGTGTTGTTGCTGAAAGTGCTTCTGTGACTGGGTGTGAATGTGGGTGTGGTCAGGCAGCTGCTCTCTCCTCAGTACTGCGGACCGTACAGACCGACTCTTGCCCACGCTGAGACACACAGTTAGTGTCATTAACCACTGGACAACACCTGGGACACGCCCAGTCACACACACAGTTAGTGTCATTAACCACTGGACCACACCTGGGACACGCCCAGTCACACACACAGTTAGTGTCATTAACCACTGGACCACACCTGGGACACGCCCAGTCACACACACAGTTAGTGTCATTAACCACTGGACCACACCTGGGACACGCCCAGTCACACACACAGTTAGTGTCATTAACCACTGGATAACACCTGGGACACGCCCAGTCACACACACAGTCAGTGTCATTAACCACTGGACCACACCTGGGACACGCCCAGTCACACACACAGTTAGTGTCATTAACCACTGGACCACACCTGGGACACGCCCAGTCACACAGATCACACGTCCCAGTGCTGTTACTGTCTATTATCAGCACTCGTGGAACAAGGCCTTTTGTCCAATCAGATTGCTCAGTCAGTTGTATAACATGATAATTCCTAATACCTATAATAATCTTTTTAGGAAGCGTGACTAATTTAATAATGCAAACTTTCTCCATATATTAACCTTTAATTATTAAAAACATACATTACTTTCCTAAAAATATTTCTAGAAAAATAATAGTGTTACTGGTAACTGGTTACTTGTAACAAGGTGATGGTCAAGGTTTAGGACCTGGACCGGAACCCGAGTCTGAGGATCAAAAGGAAGTCATGCAGACACAGACAGCAGGAATCTGAGAGTGTGATGCTGTATTCTGTGTGTTCACAGTAGGGGGAGGCCTCTGCACCACATCACTGGCTTCTTCTGGTCTGTAGGTAGAGTGATTAAATCTGAGACCAAAGTGTTAAACACTACATGAGCTTGACGAATAACGACCAGGGAGACCCTCTCTCTCAGTGCTCGCTTCATTCCTCAGATACACACTTCACCAAAGGAAACCCTGACAAAGTGCACAACCAGCTAGAAGCGAGTCCTCCCATCTGCTCTGTCCATTACCGGTGCACAGTGGGCAATAATTTATAGATCGATCCGAGAGTCACGGTCCAGATTTCCATATTGCATTTTATTAAACTTTGGCTCTGCACGCTGACTTTATCGTAATACTCATCCATCTTCATCATGACGGTGTGCATTACTCAGTTAGGAATTTCTGTATGTGTAGGTGTTTGAGGTGTAACATGGGTTCCTTATGGGTTCTTGAAATAATTTTCTAAAGAAGTTTGATTTATTTTTCATAAGCTATACAAGATGTAAGATGGATCTGATCTAGAATCCTGAAGGATTAGTTGCATACTGCTTTTTTTTTATTTTTCAGTTTTACATTCGGAGAGGGTTCGAAATTGCTTTAGGAGCCTAAAACGCTCTTAGAACCTTTAATAGTCACTTAAAAGCAGCATGACAAACTATGTTTTTAAGTGTAGAGTTATTCATTGTATTTTATTTATTGATGCATTTATTTGGCTTGTTGTCATACATTGGGGTAACTAAAGGCTAAAACCCTCTTAGAACCTACAGTGCATAGAACTGTTAATTTTCCCTTTAATGGTCTCTCTCTCAAGGTTATATAAATTAAAATAAAAAAAACCCAACAACAACAAAAAATAGCTTGTTATGTTATGGAGAAACTCCTCTATTCCAAACAGAGCCTAAAGTTACGTAAAGACTGTTATAAAGCCCTGACACTGGAGACTCCTTCCATAAATGTCACACAGATAAAGTTTTCTGTAAAAAAATAATAATGTGACTGTTTTTTTAATCTGTTTATATCCATTGTACTTGTCGAAATGTCCCTGTGAATGAGCTGTTACTAGAGAAACGATAATGTATTCATATACAGTAGACGTGTGATTTGATCTGAACCCCCTGACCAATCAGATGCCAGGATCCAGTGACACTCTGGTATTACCTAGTTTATCTGCTGTTGGGTGTCAACATCCTAAGTATGGTAAAAGTATACACCCCTCTTTCAGCATTGTGATCTCAGCACACGCGGTAACTTTGAGACTAGCTGAGACTTGTGACATTTAAAAAAGGAATTTGGTTCTAAATACATTTTCACCTTGCCATTCTAAAGCTCTTTTTTCCTTTCCTGGAGCTGTGTGTGTGTGTGTGTGTGTGTGTGTGTGTGTGTGTGTGTGTGTGTGTGTTCAGTATGTCCTCATGTTTGACCATTCAATAAAAATCTCAACTCAACAATCAGTCTTTCTATCAGCAATGACCGTCAAACCTCTCTCTCTCTCGCAGACACCCACACACTCATACACCCACACACACACTCACACACACACACACACACACAGAGCTGCAGGACGAGGACAGGACAGCATCACCGTGAACAGCGTCCATCGTTATCGCTTGTGAATTCATCCATTTTAGTTTAATGAGATTTCTTTTTTCCACTCTAGGAAGGAACGCGGGAACAAAAGGAACCCGTTCATATTCATCTCCGAACAGAAAGTCAATTAAGAGCTCTTAAATGTGGCCTTTAATGAACCAAGCTACAACGAACCTTCACAATTCCCTCATAATGGCCTGGAAGATTATAAATATTTCAGATAATTTTTCCCCCCCTTTTCCATTCTCAAAGCAGCTCAGTGCAAATTAATTTTTTAAACTTTTAAATCTATCTAATTTATCACTTTAATCCCTGATCCTGAAGACTGATACGTCTGTCTAGAGCAGGTGCAATATTGAGTCCATGGATCATATCCCCATGACTGTCTGTATACAGAAGGATCAGGAAAACCGTCAACTACAATTAGCAGTTTTACAGGGGAACATTTTTAAAAACATTTTGTCCAATGATAATTCTCGAACATGAGCTCATCACTCATTGATCGGCCATAACATTAAAACCAGTGTCAGATGAACACAGAGTGCCAGTCAAAAGTTTTGAACACAAGCTTGAATTTTTTTTCTACAGTCTAGGGTTAAAACTATGAAATAACACATATGGCACTGTGCAATTAAGTATAACAGTTCCACAAGAAACCCATCGAGCTCCAGGATGAAACCGTCTCTCATGAAGACCTTCCCAGGAAAGAGAGACCAAAACTGAGCTCTGCTGCAGAGGAGAAGTTCATTTAGAGTCACCAGCCTCAGAAATCACCAATGAACAACCAGCACCTCAGATTAGAGCCGTTATGAAGCTTCACAGAGCAGAAGTAGCAGATAAACATCTCAATATCAACTGTTCAGAGGAGATTATTGTGTGTTTTGGATAAACGCCTTCGGTGTTGTTTTACAGTGTAGAAAGAAATAAAGATCAAGAAAGTTTACAGGGTCAGAAGAGGTGACGAAACGTTTGACTGGTAGTGTTCACCGCTATACACAAGTAAACTGGTGACAGGATCAAGGACATCCAAGGCTCACCCATGCAACTGCACCAGCAGCCAAAGAACCTAAGGCTGCCAGTCCGGCCTCCAAACTCTAAAGATCTCAATCCGATTGAGCTCCATGTGATTAACCAGACAAGTCAAATCTATGCAGGTGCCACTTTACAACCCAGAGTCATCTGCTGCCAAACATCTCAGCACACCCCTAGAAATTTGGTGGCGTCATGCCCTGGAGAGTCATACCTGCCCTTGTGGCACAAGGGGAATCCAAATTCAGGATGACTTCAACGTTAAGACTAATCAGTTCATAGTGCACTAGTAGGGCTACAAATTTATACAAATTAATTTCTTCATACACACAAGCTTGTTTATAACCAAACTGAGTTCGCTACAGTACAAATTAAAACTCAACCTACAGTATGTACTGGACATATTGTTGACATTTTATTATATATTGCATTGACACAAAGACAAACTGTGAGAGGTGGAGTTACAGTGTTTTGCAAAATTACACAAAATTGTCGAAATTGTTTTGGTTAGGTTTATAGAATAATTTATAGATAATATTAATTAATATCTCGATCATGTGTTTTTTGTTGCATTTCATTTATAAACTCCGGAAACTCTAAATCCTTGTTGCAGATATGGTCTTCTGTCTGTTGTGCATTAATGCGCGAATTCTGCTTTCTGGTTGATCAGAAGCTGACATTTGCTCTCTAACAGCATCTGTGGTAAACGTAGCACAGGTTTATATTAATATGCACTTTGGATTAACGTGAATATTAAACTCATCGAAAGTCTAAGATGTCATTAAATGAAAGTGTAAAAGGAATGAAACAGTTTGAAGATGTTCTGTCCAGCGTGGTGACAGTAACCCGGCTTCATCACAGCACCCAGACATTGATTATTTTTCCTTTAAAAGCACAAACGTGTTTATATCAGCACCATGTTGCACTTCATGCTCTTGACCCATTCTTCCCCTGCTGAACCTGAGCTACTTATTCCTTTTTTTCTCTCTTATCTCCAGGAAACAAAATGAGACCTTGACAGCTGGTGAGAAGAGTGTGTAAGAAAGAGAGCGCGCAGCCCATTTTACCGACGGAGTCTTTAGCGGCTTTGATGGTGATGGTCTGATAGTCTCCAAGGGCATGTGTGCGGTCGTTAGTGCTGAGGATCACCTTATTCCCCTGAAAAAGACAGACCAGGCCAATAAGTTATTCCGCCCACTACCAGGCGAGATGCTAATGGTCTTTCTCACTCGCTACTTTGCCTGAGGATGAACGCTTGCCTAGTGATGAGTCTCGTCTATCACTTTATCACACCTCCTCCTCCTCCTCCTCCAATTCCTCAGCTTGTTCGACTTTATGACCTCGCTGATGATGAAGGCCGGTTTTCCAAGAGCGTACAGAGATGTCCGAGAGAGATCATGTCATTTATAATCACATAATGATCTGAATGTATTGTAATAGCACATACATGTGGGTTTCAACATGGGTTCTACAGAGCCACAGGGATCAGTGTTGTATAGCCCAGGGGTCTGTGATCGTATTTTAACCTTTATTTTGGCCACTGTTATTATAATTTCTACAAGTACCTTAAATACTAAGTACTAAATATGTTGGAAATAATTCAGCCATATGTTTCACATTTCTTTATTAATACATAAAGGAAAGCAAGCAAACTATCCACACCACTATGGACACCATATACAAGGGACATTCAAGTCAAACTAGTGATGTAATTCATTCTGATTAAAGCCTTACCAGCACAGTACGGTAATGAGACTCTTAAACGCAGTAGAACATTTGAACGATGCAAACGTTTTAAACGTTTGTCAACATTGTGAACATGCAGCAAATGGAATGCGAGATTATTGAATGATGGAGAAATTGTTGCCGAATTGCAGAAGTACCGAGAAAACTTTCCACCGTGATGGTGTCCAAGCACTAGTGACACACTGGGATGAGTGTATTAGTGTATCAGGGGATTATAGAGAGGAATAAAGGGAGTGTTTACACTCAGAACTGTGTTCTGTTATTCTGTACAATCACAAGTCCCGGTTTGACTTGAACACCCATTATCACACTGTTGTTGACACAAATCTTCTTATATTCCTGTACTATTTTTTAAATACTTGTGACACTTTGAACATTTTGCTCTACTTTAATTGTAATTATATTTTAAGTGGTAATTTCATTTGCTGTGCAAGTTCTACATATTTTTTTTTACATAATTATTATTTCTTTCAGTGTAAATCTTTATATTTCAGTTGTTTTTATGACCTAAGCAGTTATCGTCATGCCATACTGTGCATAGTTGTGTATCTGTAGTTGTGACAAATAACATGTATATAAATATCAAAAATATATAAATATCTGAAATATTTATAATTAATGTCAGCTTAAGTCTAATGGCAACATTCATAAAAATATGAGGGAAAATAAAGTGTATGTGTGTGTGTGTGTGTGTGTGTGTGTGTGTGTGTGTGTGTGTGTGTGTGGGTGGGTGGGTGGGGGGTTGGGGGAGGGGGGGTGGGGCATTATAGCATTATAGCAACAACCTAAAATTTCATTGTCCATGTCTAAATCATGTTTCTAATATTTCTATAATAGTGTTGAGTTTATAAGCCTGATTTCCATTTCTCAATTTTAGTTCAAAAGTCTTAGACAAAGCAACTTGATGTTAATGCAAAAGAAACTGCAAGCAAGCAATCGAGCAGGCAGACAGACAGACAGACAGACAGACAGATAGTAAAATAATAGACAGATAATAAACTCTTCTGTCATATTGTAACAAGTTTTCGTCTGACATAGTTCTGGTACTGGTGACTCCTTCCATAAACGTTACATAAATACATTTCCTCCATACAGAAAGCATCAGCATATCAATAATTTCATTTCTCATTTACGAGAGCAGACGAGTCACAAGCTCGCATCAGAAGTCCAGTGAGCTGGAGAATCACAAGTCTATAAGAAAAGATCCCATAAACAAAGTGAAAACCTGTCTAACCCTGCTTGTCCTCGTCTCCTGACCGCATGTCCTTCAGTAGTTCTTTTCTACTTTTTTTTTTTTTGGTCTCTCTAATGATGTTTGAATAAAGATTCTCGTTAATGATCTCATTTCAGCTCCAGGACCCAAACCGAGGCACGGCAGGAGTGTGTCCCTCAGACCGACAGCTTTTTAAAAATAAATCACTTAAAACAAGCAACTTTGCACAGCTTTCCCAGTCCACCCAGCAACACCCCCCCCCCCCCGCCCGCCCGCCCCGCCCCCTCCACCCTCAGTACGATGCACCTCACATGGCCAAGGCCTGTTAATAAAACGTCTCTTTATGAAAATCTTTTTAAGGTCCTGGGTTTTGAGAAAGTAATCCAGTGAAGCTATGGTGTGTAAAATTGGATTTTGTGGCGCAGTCGTGTTGAGGAACATCTGTCGATAGATGTTATACCCTGTCTGTTCCAATCTTATTACACTATCTGGAGATCTATAAGGCTGTTCTATAAGCCAAATGAGTTTTCATTACGCCTAACACGCTTTACCACGTGCATCGGTAATAAAAACGCTGAGAGCATCAATTACAGCCCGTTCTAATAATTCTGCAATGATGAGGCTCACATATTCTTTGTTGAACAAGCAAAGTGCCTCGGAGAGGAACGCTTCAGACGAATGTTGGAGAAAATCATGTGCCTTAGTGCATTAATATATTTATTTATACACTGTTTGACCCAGCAGAGTTTCCAGTTGTAGTGCGGTATTGATTTTGCTAGCTTGCATTATATGGAGTTTGCAAACAGCATGGTTAGCTAATCCTCTTTTCTCTTTTTGCTATTCTGGGACAGAGGGAAATGATACATAAAGACTGAAGATTTGATTTTAATTGTTAGAAGCGGCAGAACAACGTTAATCTATTAAGTGCTTTAATTCAGGTTTTTTATCTCTTCGTGTAATGAGGTGGATACTGCTGATTCGGAGACTAGTTTGGATAACGAGGCCAGTGCTGCTGATGTCCTTCCTTCTATAAATATATATTAAAAGAAAAAAAACAAAGAAAGAAACCTGCAGTATTAACTAGATCGTGACCTCAGGGGTTATGCGGAAGTTAAGTAATTGGTCCGAGTCTAGAGGGATTAAAGAGCAAAACAAACCTGGAGTAATGGAGCCGGGTCGGACTGCTGCTCTCAGCTCTTCTTCTTGCCCTTTTTGGTGCTACGTCCAACAGTCTTGCCCTAATTGGTCTCACGGTGTTAATCCGGCCTCTTTGCACAAAATGAAAAGGAGAACAATAAAACAATACAATAAATCTGTGGAAAATCTGCATGGGTGGCAACTAACACCCACAAAACTGCACAATAGTCATTAAGCAACAACAACAACAAAAAAGCTACAAACCCTAATTTTTTTTTTAGATGGATTCAGAGTTAACGAAAAAAAAAAGAGCTTTTCTTTGTGTGCGCAACTTAATCCCGAAGAAGCTTTTTTTCTCTTCGGTAAATGTCATATAAAGTAAAAAAAAAGAAAAGACTAAGATGATATGTGAAAATGACAAGCGCTAAAATAAATCTCCAACAGGTGAGGTGCATTGATTTATAGTGAGCATTTTTTACACTAAAAGTATTTATTTTTAATGCCGTACAGGTAATTTTATTTCATTCTATTATTATTACAATTTATTTATTAATTTATTTTTATTTTTTTTATTTTTAACAAGCACACATTTTAGATAGCATTTGTGCGTAGCATAAAAGTTAAATGTTACCAGGTACACTTTGGATTGCAGAGCAATTGTTTAAACCTACTGTACTCTCATGGACCTAAGAGATGTACTGTACAGGACGATGTTTATGAGTAAATGAATTCTATGTCTAATTCATTCACTGATTAAAAAAAATTATAATAATAAAAAAAAAAAAACTGTGTTTCAATTATATGGTCAGTATAAGTGCAAAGGTTTTAACATGGGGTTGATTCTGGTTAAAACTTTACAAACGGTCTTATGAATAAGTTATAATATGAATAAGCTGTTTAATATCCTTTTGTCAGTCTACTGAAGTATAGTCTAGAAGTCTAATATATATCGCAAATGTATGAATAATCCTAGCTGTAGAGATCAGCAGCACGCAGAAAAGCACTCGAACCAGGAAGACGGAGGTGTCCAGGACACAGACTCGATTTCAGCATTAAGTGAAGACGATAAGAATATACAGTATGGCAAGACTTCATGATCTTGCTGATGAAATGGCTTATTATGAATTTTTGTCATTGCATTTACATCCTATGCAAAATTATTGTAGCATAACATCTTCTAGTAACATCAAACTGATAACATAAAAAAATAACATAAGAAAAGTTCAAACATAGTGCAACTAAGATGCCTTGACAAACTTTGACTGTGTGTGTCTAACGCTAACAAAACACGTTTACTCATTATTTTACTGTAACAGCACGACATGGAGTGTTTCACAACACAGCTTCTTGAGCCTAAAAGTTGCACATGCCCAAAAATCATTCAATCACCACGTGGTGTCCAGTTCATGTGTGCAGATGATGTCTCATGCATACAGTCCTTCACACTCTCCCTCTCACATCGAGAGCCCTGTAATACACCTTCTGCCATCAGGGAAGAAGAGAAACTCCATAGATGTGATGTGCTGGTGATTCAGTACATTCAGGTGGTCATGTGACTTCATTTTATCTCCACATAACGTTGCTGAGTCTCGACCTGAGCGACTGAAGCGGCCCCAGATCATAACACTGTCTCCAGAGGCTTGTACAGTGGACGCTATGCATGATGGGAGCATCGCTTCATGCGCTTCCCTTCTCACCCTGACACGCCCATCACTCTGGAATAGACTCAGTCTGGACTCATCAGACCAGATTGTCCAGTCTTTATGCTCCCTACCAAACTGAAGCCTTTTTTTTTTTTTTTTACAGCTGTTTAGTCCCAATTCTGTAAGTTCTCTCACAGTGGGTAAATGTAAATGATCTCACTTTCACTATTAAACATAGCTCTTATTTCTACTGGACATTTTTTTGACTTCAAGTGTTTAACTGATCTCCCATCACCCTATCAGGAAGTTTTTTCTGACCACATTTCTTCTTTGATGTTGATGTTTCATCACATAATGTGTCTGATATTTCTTAACCTAGTTCCAGTATTTTAATGTTTTCTTTGATTGATCCTAGACAATAAAGTTGCCCTTCTAAAATTATGGCTTCTTTTAAGCCAAGCAGTGTATTTACAGTAGTTATACAGTATATACTACATTAAAGGGGGAATATGGGATGGAAAAAATTTTAGTTATGCAAAGGGTTACGGAATTCTGTTTTGTGCATGTAAACGTAAGAATTTTCTATTTAAATGAACTTAAGAAGGAGAGAGAAAGGAAAGGTGGAATGGGAGTCAGGAGGATGTTTATATCTTCTCCTGTCCACTTTATCACGGAAGAAGAAAAATTGTGGTGACGTTAATGAAGACGTCGGCAAGCCACCAATTATCCATTTCATTATCCTGTGTTTACACTGCAGACCAACTCATTAGGAAGCAATCACAGATTTCACTTAGCTGAGATTTTACAGATAAACGCAGCTTCTCTCTGAGTGCTTTACGAATAATAAAGCAGTTTTATTATTATTATTATTTTTTTTAAATCCAGGTGACCATCTGTTGATCTCGTTAAACCCATACCACCTGAGCAGGCTGCAGAACCAGTCCACAGTGAAGAAGCCTGGAGTCTCCAGCACATTTTAGAAACCTGAAGGAAGTCGACTTTTTCTTTAGTTTGACACTTCTCCATATTCCCACAGGCGCCAGCTAAACGTCAGACCGTCTCTCCGAGGAGACGGGACTTTTAATTGGTGTGAAGACATAAATAGCTGAGTGGAGGTGAAAAATGTTGTTCTTGGCTTTGAAACATTGTCTCATTGCGAGACTTGCCGAGTGGACTTCCTTCACTTCTCTGTTTGCTCAATCATATTCCATTTCCCCCCCTCGTGCGCCTCAGTGATGTCTTTCTTTCTCCATCCCAGTAATATGTTGGCCTGCGAATTATGCAGGATGGACTTTTACATGACACTAAAATGTCAAAAAGGTAATAAGTTATCAATCTTCAGGTGGTGCTTAAAATGTAAATGAGATGGGGAACAGCGGATGGATGGATGTGCAAGCTCGTATGGTGGGTAATGCTTGAGACATTTTTGAGAATTGGCTGACCTGGACAGATGGAGCTAATATTTTGCAGCCTTTTTCCAGATGAGTACCTAATATAATCATTTTATGAAATTGAATTTTTTTTTTTTTGCCTACAATCAGCTAATATACAGTTCTGTTGAAAAGTCCCAAGACCCCCCCCCCCCCCCCAAAAAAAAGAAAAGAAACAGGAACAAATGTTTTAAGTGCAATTCAAGTCTAATTTAAAGTAAATTATAATAACCTCAGCAGCAGTGACCTCATTTCCCCTCTCGTCTGCTTTCAGCATTCAGCATCAGCAGTGAACTAATCACCTCCTGATCATCTCTCATCATCTGCACCTGTTTCTCACTGGCTCAGGACTAAAGTTAGATGTTTTTTTTTTTTATGCTTGACATTCATGGGTCACTGTGTGGCTTAACAAACAAACATTCGTCTGAAACTGCTCAGGTCCAGGGACAGGACTGAGCATTAGGGACAAAAAGCCCTTCAGGAAGCCTGGACAATGATCCCTCATGATGTCTAGACTACATTAAAACTACAAGAAAGTCTGTGGAAGCAAAATATAAAGAAATTAGGAGGGAGGGGGGGGGTCAAGACTGTATATGTGATAATGTTTGTGTAAGCTCAACTGTAGCATGCTCAGTGTTAATGGCAGCCCTGCTACTCCAGGAGTTATGGCATTTTACCAGCTTCAGTTGATTTCATGGTGTTTTTTTCCCCTTGTACTGCACCGGCACAATTTATGTAATATAACTTCATCCTTAAGATATGAAAATGATATCAATCACTCACTGACCTTCTCACCAATCTAATTGGGGGTGGGGGTGTGTGTGGTTGGGTGTGTGTGTGTGTGGTTGGGTGTGCGCGCGTGTGTGTGTGTGTGTGTGGTTGGGTGTGCGCGTGTGTGTGTGTGTGTGGTTGGGGGTGTGTGTGTGTGTGTGTGTGTGTGTGTGGTTGGGTGTGTGTGGGGGTGTGTGTGTGTGTGTGTGTGTGTGTGTGTGGTTGGGT
>JAAGKR010004139.1:0-61212 GCA_011419295.1 Clarias macrocephalus
ACAAACGACAGATCAGCGCCAATCATCTAACACCATTCAGCACTGATGTCTATTTGAGCCTCATTTTCATTTTGGTTGTTCATTTACAGCTGTTTGGGAAGCAGTTGGGAAAATAAAAGGGCTTACCCATACATGCTTTTAACTTTACATTCAAGCCCAAGTTAACGTGAAGTTGGGTGGATTTGAATGAATGATTAGTTGGTTTTACAGTTAACATGGGTCAACTGAGTAGAAAAGCCAAAAGTGTTTTCTTAAGTTTTATCAATATAACACATTGTTTGACCATATTGGTCTTTGTAGCTGTTAAACCATGACAGTTCTTAGTATATCTGTCTAGCCTTATTTGATCGTAAGCCACAGCTTGACCAGAATCAAGTTCAAATATGTTAACTGCAAGTATCACGATGTGTGTAGAATACTGGATGAATATACAATATTCCGTATGGTATGCAGTGGTATGCAGTCATCGGTTTCTGTTAACTTTGTGTTGTTTAAAAATACTAGTTTTTCTAATATGTTGCGTGTTGTAATGTAAAAATGAGGTAACTATAAAAGCACATTTAATATAACAATAGTTTATTTCTCCCAATTTTAAAAGAGAATCCTGCCTGGAGTTGACTGAGTCCCAGGGAAAATAACAGCATAGCTCAAGATACAGTGTAAAAACGGGTTCTGTCTGTGATACCTAGTTAAACTGATATGTATTCTTATTTTTAATTTAACAAATGTATTTTATGTAGGGAAGTGTCTAAATCATTTTTTAAAATTTATTTTATTTACTTGTTTTAACATGTATGGGTTACCTTTTTAATCTGTTGTATCATTTGATTGTTTATGCTATTTTCTGTCAAAAAGCACTGGAATAAAAGATTTTTCATGAAGCCGTTTTTAAACGTTTACTTTGTGTGCAGGGTTACTGAGGATGTTCACCATTATTGTATTAATCATGATATCGTTTTCATTATACATGGTATTAATTATGAACATCCAACCATGACAAATTGAAGAAAAAACATGCACTCAGATTCATTTCAGATTCATTTCATTCATTTTTACCCATCACAATTTTATGAATATCTTGATTTGATATTATTAGTATTAATTTATAGATTTTGTTGCAATTCTAAAACACTCGGCAAATTATATGCTCCTACCACACAGGATGCTGTGCTGCCTGCCAATTTGTGAATAGTTTACCACCGGTATGGTTATAGAGGAACTGCAGAATATTACTGCCTGGTAATGTTTGCATTTGAGGCGGAAGTGTGGACGCATCTTCTAATTCCATGGTCTTTCCTGATTGTTTCTATCTGTGTTGTAAAACAATACTGAAGGCATCCAAAATATGAAATAATCATGAAATAATCTTTGAATAGTTGATAGAGTAATTTTAAGCTCCTGTGCAGCAAAGGTAAGTTTTAGTCTTGCTTTTCTGTGATGGTCTTCATGAGAGCCAGTTTCATCATGGTGCTTGACAGGTTTTTCAAATGCACTTGACAATACTGTTCTTGTAAGAACTATTCCAGAACAGCTGACTTTCTTGTCTTAAAATAACTGAGCGTTATTTTAACTGACTCCTTTTAAACTGAATATTTAACAGTAGTTGTTGCTACTTAATTACCTAATGCCATATGTTATTTTATAGTTTTGGAATCCAGTGATGTTCTAGTATGTAGAAATTAAATCCAAACTTGTGTCCAAGATTTTGACTGGTACTGTATATAAATTTATTTAAATTGGCATCAGTGTGGCAAAACACGAATTACCATGCAAGAATCTTTAACTGAATCGATTTTTTAAATTCTTTTTTTCTTTTCTTTCCCCCAAATCTCTAGTACTCAGGGCTTTACTGTAGTTACTTTCAGGCATGAAATTTTGCCTTAAAAAGCTCTTGGGTTGCATTATGTAGCATAGGTCATTATCTATCTGTACGGTGAAGTACTGACATCATTTTTGCACCATTTAAGTGAATATGAGAAGAAAGATCATCTCTATGTACTTCAGAATTCATCCTCTATTTATCACAATATTTAGTCACATAAACACCAATGACCCAATTCCACTGCCACCACCATGTTTGACTGATCATGTGGTTTGCTTTTTATCATGAGCCCTTCCTGTATCTCTGTTCTTCTCTTCCAGTCATTCTGGTGTAAGTTAATCTTGGTTTCATCATTCCAAAGTATATTGTTCCAGAACTCGCAGAAATTTTTTACATTTTCTTCTAGCAATGGTTAATCTGTCCTTTCTGTTCTACAGATAAATTATCTGTATTTACATTTCGGAAGGTGTCTCTTGATGGTAGACTTTGATACAATGATGCATTTACCTCACAGAGAGTGTTCCTGACTAAGCCAGGTAAAGTTTTTTTTATTATTATTTATTTTTTTATTTTTTATTTTTTATTTTAACACACCAAAGAAAGACAAACTTTACTTATCTTCTGTGGTCCTGGCTGTGCTTTTAACAATAATTGGTGTCATTGTATATCTACAATACTTATAGATTTGACTGTAAGTGAGGTGTTTGCCTACAAGAACAGCTTCGGTGCATATTGGCACAGATTTTACACTTCTGCAGTGGAGCCTGTTGATGGAGACTTTGGGTCTCCCTAAAACTCCCCGTGCACACAGACATGAGACGGGAGTCGAACCCTCAACCCTGGAGGCCACAGGGCTAACCACTAAACCAGCGTGCCACCGAAGGAATAAATTATTTTATGTACAGTGCCGTGCAAATGTATTTGGCCCTATGCAGAGATAATGCAAGTGAATACAAAATGCAGTTTTTAAATGATGATTTCATTTAATAAGGGAAAAAAGATGTCTAGGCGGCATAGTGGTGTACGAGTCCGCCACTGTTGCCTTGCACCTCCAGGATCCAGCTTCAATTTGCTTATTGAGCCTGTTTGCATGTTCTCCCCATGCATGGTGGGTTTCCTCTGGATACTCTGGTTTCCTCCCACAATCTAAAGACATGCAGATTAGGCTAATTGGAGTTCCAAAATTGCCCGTAGTTTCTGAATGAGCATGTATATGTGTGTCTGTACCCTGCATTGGATTAGGACGCTGTCCTATGGTGTACCCCGCCTCATGCCCTAAGTCTCCTTGGATAGGCTCCAATCCCCAGACAACCCTGTACACAGGATAATGCGGTATAGACGATGAGCCATGGAAAAAAAATCTGTTTAAACCTTCCTGGCCCTATATGAAAAAAAATATTTCAAATTCCCTTTGAAAAGCAGGAAAAACTTTTTACTGCGCTCTATGTACCTTATAGAAATTGGGAAATAATAGTTAAGTAGAGAGGTGGTGTCTCTGAAGAACGTAATCAATGCTGCTTTGGGTTCTGAAAGTGAAAGCTCAGCGTCTTAGCGCCGCCTGCTGGCTGACTGACACACCACGGCAATAACAGAGGCCCTCGTCGTTTCTAAACAAGGCTGATCTTACAGGCTGCGCGCGCCCTGCATTCGCGCACTCTCTAGGCCACCACCGTGCCGCGTTCCTCGCCCTGTCTAGCGCACTCCGTAGTCATCAATGCAACACGTTAAGATGCGGCCGCTGTCAGCGCGTCCGGACACTTCCTGGTTCGGGATTAGTGCTGAGAGCTGGGAAATAGCTGCTGGATTTTTTTATAGCAGTTTACATTCATTCCGCTGCTCCAGTGATCTGTGAATAATCTCAGCCGGATCAGCCTTATGTCAGATCACCTGAAGGTGAGTGAGAGAGCAGCAGTGCTGTACCTGAGGGGATCCCTTTATCATGATACCCGCTTTGCTATAATCTGACTGGATGCTGTTTTATCCTCAATTAGCCCCTGCACCTAGTGTCATCTGCTTTCTAGGAAAACAGGACAATAGATATTGTCATTAATTTCATGTCAACACTGGTATTTTTCTGAGTACTATTCAGGCAAGTGTGTGTTTTTTTTATTTATTTTTTTTTTATTTTTTTTTGCATTTCCTCATCACTGTCCTCTGTCAGACAAATCAATAACCAGTATTACCAGCTCCATGAACGAGGAAGAAGCCATAAAGGTGATGAGGTTTAAAAATAAAATGCCTCACCAGGCTTGTATCACAGTATTTGTTACTGAATCTGACGTCTGTTGTTTGTTTAGTGTTTATTAATATGGAGAGCAGAGCAGAACAGAGCTTTCAGCAGTCAGGAAACCAGCAGGATCCTGGAGGGGTTTATGGAGATGATCAGCAACCACTGGAAGCCAATCAAACCAGAGTATGTTCTGTCAAAAGCAGATGTTTGGATGTTAGTTAGTTAAGAACTCGGCAAGAGTTATCAAGAGTAGCAAAAACAACTTGTGAGTTTGATTTTGGATAGAGCTTGAAAATGGTTCGTGAAGATATCTTTAAAAACAGCCAGGCTACAGCGACGTCGGTCCTGACTCATTAACCTCTATTGTTTGCAACTTGACTTCATCAAAGAGTGATCAACATTCAGGAATTTTTTTTTTTTACCATTACATAACTTCCTTAATGTAAGCTACACTTCTTGACATTGTCCGGAAGCAAAGACTGTTCCATACAGTAGGACAGGACACTGATTAATTAAGGAAGTAATTAGTTCTAATCAAGTGGAAATACTGTAGATGGCACGGTGGCCGGTTACCACACTGTGGCCTCGCACCTCCAGGGTCGAGGAGTCGATTCCCGCCTCGAGAAGTCTGTGCGCGTGGCTTTTTCATGTTCTCCCCGTGCTTGGTGGGTTTCCTCCAGGTGTTCTGCTTTTTCTCGCACAGGCCAAAGACATGCAGATTAGGTTAACTGGGGCTCCCAAGTTGCCCATGTTGAGTGTTTGTGTGCGTTGTTCCTTTGATGGATTGGCACCCTGTCCAGAGTGTATTCCACCTCGTGCGCTTAGTCTCTCAGATCCCTGTGTACACAGGATAAGTGGTCTAGAAGATTAATGAATGAATTAATTAGAAGTATTCATTAAAGTTCTGAAAATAAATTACATTTTATTTGTATAGCGCGGTACGGTGGTGTAGAGGTTAGCACCGTCACCTCGCACCTCCACTGTCGGGGTTTGATTTCCGGCCAGGCTCGATTCACGTCTCTGTGTGCATGGAGTTTGCATGTTCTCCCCGTGCTTGTTGGGTTTCCTCCGGGTACTCCGGTTTCCTCCCACAGTCCAAAGACCTGCAGAATGGTGTTCCCAATTTGCACGTAGTTTATGTATGTGTGTGAGCCCTGCGATGGATTGGCACCCTGTCCAGGATGTACCCCGCCTCGTGTCCTAAGCCTCCTGGGATAGACTCCAGGCCCCCCATGACCCTGATAGATGATGAGTGAGTGCACGCTTTAACAATTATCATTGTCGCAAAGCAGCTTTACACAATCAAAAGAAATTATGGACGTTTGTATAAAATGTGAATATGTATGAATCAAAATGATTAGACAGTCCCTGATGAACAAGCCAAGGGCGACGGTGGCAAGGAAAAACTCCTTGAGATGGCAATAGGAAGAAACCTTGAGAGGAACCAGACTCGACAGGGAACCCAGTTCATTATTGGCGGCTCAGGTAGACTGTAGGAAATTCCAGTCCTGAACAATCAAGCGACTGCATTCACAAATCCTCAGTGAACAGCTGTCCGCCGAGACAAGGATGTAAAGTGGAACAGTCCCCAGTTACCACACACACCCAAACAGACCACACGGGGCATTCATGCCCTAAAAGATATCTTACAGCAGAAAGGGGAAACGTTTTTCCTCTATATAAAACATAGTTATATAAAAGTTGTATAATAGTTACATTTGCCTTCTATTTGATAAGTTTGATTATGTGTTTAACTGCTTTGTACTTCATGGAATCGAAAATTTGGAACGATGGTGGAAGATGTGTACTATATCATGAGGTTGTGTGTATTCCAAGAATTCTATAAATAAAACAACAACAATGTCATTATAGATGCTGCTGCACTGCAGCCCGCAGCAGATTTGAGCAACCACCTGGAGACATTGAGCGAGAGCGATAAGTGGGTCATACAGTAGCACCTGTATACCTACAGTATATAGGTGAAGCTTAATTCAATTCAAAAACACACAAAATCAAAGCCAAAACCAATCCCATATCTAAGGCCAATAACAGCCCTGGAGCTGTAGGCTAATCTGCTGGCTGTGTATGTATGTGTTGCAGAGCGCACCATGCCGAGGACCCTCCTGTGGGCTGTAGATGTGTATGGGAGGGTTTATAGCCTGTCGACAGGAGGTCAGCAGTGGGAACAGTGCCGCGATGCCCACCTGGAGTTCAAACGTGTCACCGCTGCGCTCCAATGCTGCTGGGGCATCGCCTGTGATCACAACATCTACCTGTGCGTCCACGCCAGCGAGGTGCCGATCCGCTTCCGCGAAGAGACCTATGAAAATCAGGTAAGCCTCAACCAGCGTGAGCGCCGTGTACCGTACAGTACGTACACAGAAAGCCGTCTCATTTGTTTGATGTCCGTGTTTGTGGCAGCGATGGAACCCGGTGGACGGTTTCTCAGACCGCCTGTTGCCTAGCGATCGCTGGCAGTGGAGTGATGTGACGGGCCTGCAGCATCAGCCACTGGACGGCTTCCAGCTTCCATCAGAGAACTGGGAGTGGGAGGCTGACTGGTACGTGGACGAAAACTTTGGAGGAGAGCCCACGGAGAAAGGAGTAAGTGAACATGCTCGATCAGCTGCTGACTCTCTTGTAGCTGTGGCTCATCTAATGCACATTTGCAGGGTTGGACATACGCTATTGATTTTCCGGCCACTTACACCAAAGACAAGAAGTGGAACTCGTGTGTGCGCCGTCGCCAATGGATACGCTACAGGAGGTACAAGTCACAAGACACCTGGGCTAAGGTGTGTGTAATCGGGTCATATTTCTCGGTTTAATGGGTGCGCTGTGGTTTCTGTGGCTTTGTCAGAAGTTATTGCTTATTTTGTTTCCGTGTTTTGTGTCACCAGATCCCTTCGGAGCAGACAAGTTCCCTGCCAGACCCGTTTAATGACATCAGCTGTGGTGGTTGGGAAATCACAGAGGAGCCCAGGGGGCGTATTTCTCTGTGGGCTGTCTCTCTACAGGGCAGGGTCTGCTTTTTCACTTTAATTATAGAGCTTTTTTAATGATAAATAATCATTAATAGTTGCATGAGCATAATTGTATATATTACTGTGTATCGGTGTAGGTGTGGTTCCGGGACGGAATCAGCCACTTTAACCCTGAAGGCTCGGTGTGGGAAGAGGTGCCGACTCCAGGCGAGGTGGTGCAGATTAGTTGTGGACCGGCTGACCTTCTGTGGGGGGTGCTGTGGGAGGGACAGTTCCTGGTCAGAGAGGGCATTAGCAGAGACTGCCCAAAAGGTGTGTGTGTATATATATATATATATATATATATATAAGCAATACATTTATTACACTGTAATATGATTCAAATACTGTATATGTTATTTTGGATTTATTTCGACTGTTTCTTCATTACAAGGGACCACATGGGTTGTAGTTGAATCACCAAACCCGGAAGTCGGAGCTATACATGTAGCTGTGGGTGTCAATGTGGTGTGGGCTGTGACAAAAGATCATAAAGTAAGAAAAGAATCAGAGATGAGTCACTGACTGAACAGGCCTTTATGCTCTGTTCAGTCACCGTCTTTGTTACAGCTGTCAACCTCTAACACTGTTGATTTTAATAATAGGTCTGGTTTAGGCGTGGTGTGAATTCTCACAATCCGTGTGGCTCAGGCTGGATTGGGATGGTCGGGGAGATGGTGATGATTAACGTGGGACTCAATGACCAGGTGAGACTAAATAAAACTCTTTAAAACTCAATTTAACTTTTTTTTTTAGTGTGCTGTTTAGGGCATGCGGGGTTGAGTTTATTCTAAATCAGAATCATATTAGTCACAGAATACCCTGAACTGTAGCGCAGCAAGTACAGTATAAGGTGGTGTTTATATGTTTTTGACGATTTTCCTATGCTGCAGGTGTGGGGCATCAGCTGTGACGACCGGGCGGTGCATTTCCGCCAGGGTGTGACTGTCAGTGAGCTGAGTGGGAAGGCCTGGAAGGCTGTGTCCGTACCCAGAGACACAGAGCGCTCTCACTCCAGCGCCAGTGCTAGCAGCCTGCAGAGGTGAGCGGAGGACAACAGTCTGGTGTTGTTTCATTGGCGGAAGCCTGGGGGAGCCGTCAGCACGCTTTTGTATCAGCAGTGACACTGTGTCCGGGACACACGAATAATCAACAGCTCTGTCCACCAGCTGGTGTCACTTATAACATAAGCTGATGTGCCGGTTCATAATGCCAGTTTGAAATGTGTAGCTATAACATATACGAGTGTGATGGTCCAGGGGCAATAGGTTAGTGGTGCAAGTTGTCATGTGCAAATATTTAAACAAAAAAAATATTACAATGTTTTGCAGTGCCGGGTGTTTTTTTGGTGGCGAAGTCCGTCTGCACTCACAGACTTCGGTCCTGAATGACTTGGACTCTGAAACGGAGAAAGCAGCAGCAGCAGCAGAAGAAGAAGTGCCGTCCCTCGTCGAGACTGACGAGCCTAAAAAACGAATCCCCAAAGTGACTAGTGACAGCTTTATCTCAGAACTGGTGTCTGATCGAGAAGGTCAGATTGGGCAACGAGCCCTCACACAGGCCACATCCATCCCTGAGGAAGAGTCTGTGGAGAGTGATGCAGAGGGAAAGGACAAATCCGCCACGGCCGTGCTGCTTTCTTCTACCCAAACCGGACTGCCAGACCCCCAGTGGAGCAACGTGGACCTGGAGGAGGCTCACACACACGTGAACGTGGGAACCGGTGGGGACGCTGCCGAGACGTGCAGCCTGTCATCTGTAGCCACTTTTAACCTGGGCATGGAGGAGCCATACGGGCCTGATGATCACCCCTTGTGGGCCTGGGTTAGTGGTGGAGGCTGTTGTATCGACTCGCACTCTCAGCTCCCCTGGTTCAACTCCACAGGTCAGCTGATTGTGTCACATGCTTCAAGTTTTAGCAGTATTCATGTTTATAATTACCTGAGTAATACTGTATGTTTAGGCTTTTTTGTGGTTCTTCAGCAGCTGATTCAACAGAAGGTTGTAAGTTCAAATCCCACCACCACCAATCAGTGTGACAATGATTTCATTTTAGAGACTAAATGACAGTCATCTAGTAAGCGACACATCACTCGTAAAAACGAATTATTTCACATTCTTGCCTTATTATTAAGTAACTGATCTGAGTTATTCAGTAATCATGGTGACTACATTTAGTGCCATATTTCTTTTCACACAAAAATCTGGCATGTCCTTAATATATTAAGTTGTTGCTAGGTGACAACAAAAATGGTCTTTTTTAAATTTATTTATTTATTTATTTATTTTTGAAAAGCTAGGTATTCCTAAAATGTTGACAGAATGAAGGACATACCTCGTGTCTTTGCAGCTCTGGCTGCCTCTATGCAGGCCATGTCGCTGTCCATCACACCCGCGCAGACCGCGGCCTGGCGCAAGCAGATCTTTGAACAGCTCAGTGAGAGGTCAAAGAGAGAGATGGAAAACTTTAAACATTACGAGCAAGCCATTGAACAGGTGAGGTCTTCACTGAATCTAACCTAAAAGGTGAATATATCCTGTGGTTGCTTCATCAATTCTGTTGTTCTCCTTTCTCCTTTCAGTCAGTTTGGGTGAAAAAGGGATCCATGCAGTGGTGGCGGGACTGGAAGCCTCACAAATGGCTGGATGTGCAGTTTGCACTGGAGCAATTCTCAGGCGCTGAAGGGAACAAGGATGGCATCTTGTTTATATACTATACCTTTAACAATGAGAAAAAGGTGATTTCCACACACATCTGAGAGTATCCAGCGCTCCTTACTACTTGTGTACCCTAATACATTTTTCAGTCAAATTAACGAGGACAGTTGGATCAGTCTTACGCCTGCTTTTACAGCACTGCAGGTTGTTTCATGATGGTCATCACGCCAGTGTTGTAATAATGCAGTACACCCTCTTTCATGCTTCTCGCTTCAGTACCTACACGCGTTCATTAACGAAGTCACCATCCTAGTACCGGTGCTGAACGACTCCAAGAACACTTTCGCTATCTACACACCAGAGAGGACTAAGCAGAGGTGGCCCATCCGCCTTGCAGCTGCCACTGAGCTGGAGATGCATGACTGGGTAAGAAAAGACAGTGCTAATAAAAGCGCTTATCATTTTCATCACCTTTAATTAGCGCCCTGAATGAGTGAGGGAGGAATCTGATAGTTGCTACATGTCTTGTCTTGAGCGTCTTTGTGTTTGTTTGCTGCTGCTGTTTCTTGATTGACTTTGTGTTTACTCTTAGCTGGCCTTGCTCAGTCTGTCCTGCTGCGATTCCCGTGGCATCCAGGGTCCACCATCCAAACAGGCCATCTGGTCTGTTACATGCAAAGGAGATATTTTTGTCAGTGAGCCCACACCAGGACTGGAGGCTTCACCTTACCCTACACCCTGTGACCAAATGTGAGCCAATTCTCTGTCACTAGCTTGTGGCTTTCCCAAACAGCTGGAGTGCATGCTTATGATTTTTAGGAATATGGTGCTTGAAGAAGGCTAGAAGTTACAATACACAGTTAATTGTAAGATCGTAAGATCCGGCCCCTCTGCGGTGTGGCTCTGGAGGGTCTCTGGGGGTGTGATGTGGCGTCTGGCACCAGGATGTTGGCAGTGAACCCTTTGGGTACTGTAGGTTGCGGGGTGGTGCCAGGGTGCTCTGTTGTGGCCAGTATAGATATTCTTTTTCTTTAATTTGTTCTGCATTGGCTTTGATGTGGGACTGAACCAGAGTTTTGGTCTCTTTGGGCATGTGGCAGCCTTGAATGCTCATGATCCTGCCACCAGTTTCCTGGTGTATATTTAGTGGTCAGTGTTGTCCAGTTCACCTGGCAGTGATCTTAGTGTTATGGCTGGTCAATATATAATGAATATATTCTGTTTATTGAATGTTGTCTAGTTTAATCTGTTAAAGATTAACAGGTAACAAATTTTTAAGCCAAAAATAAAAATATCAGTTTTTTTTTTTCTTAATTTGATTTTAAAAAATCCGTATGCTAATGCTTTTGACCCAACTACGCCGTCAGTGCTGACTGAAAGGGGAGGTCGGACATGTAAAGTATCTTTTTTCCATGAGCAAATTCAAAAAGCTATCAGCACAAAAGACACAGTCTGTTCTTGACCCGTACAAGTCAACAGATTTTTTTTTAATACAGTGTACAGTTAGGAACATAAAAGTCTTTTTGTAATTTATCAGGTAGAACACTTGACCATTCCCAGTCAAATAATAAACAGTGCTGAAGGCAAAAAAAAAAAAAAAGAATTCCAAATATCCAAAGTTTAAAATGATAGTTTAGTTGCTTCTTAGATTTAAAAATCAACTATTAAATCAGTTTTTAACAAAAGGAAAAAAAAAAAAACAATTCTCTTAGAAAACATTTTGATTGTTAAAATAAGGCTTGAGTTCTCTAATGTCTCGGCTTCAAGTATTAATCAGTAGATCCTGTTGCTATATCGGTGTTGCTATATAGGTTTTATTCTTTGCTGACTTTCATAAAGGGTGCCAGTAATTGTGCAATTAACTGTATATAATGCACAACCCAGACCCATTGTTGATCAATGAATACATTGTAGAATTATTAGAGTTATTAGAGTAACTTTTACATAAATGCAAATATATTAATAACATTTTATACAGGAAGTGTTTTTTTTTTTTTTTTTTTTTACCATTTGAGTGCATTTACAGTACCTGACATGTTGTATATACACTGTATATGTTTGTACAGTAGTATGAGCACTTTACATTATGTATTGTTTGAGGGATCATCAGACAGTTTCATTAATCTGACAGGTTCTGGCGCCAAGTTGGAGGGCATCTAAGAATCGTGGAGTGTAACAGTCTGGGAGTAGTGTGGGGAATCGGCTATGACCACACAGCATGGGTCCACACAGGCGGCTACGGAGGAGGCTTCTTTCAGGGTAACTAAGCCTCTGTGAATATTCTTTGCTTGCCAAGCAAGGTATGTATGTATGGTGCATCAAAACAAACCGCAGATGTATTTCACATCCAGGGCTTGCCAGCAGCACAGATAACATCTACACTCAGACTGATGTGAAGAGTGTATATATTTATGAGAACCAGCGTTGGAATCCTGTTACTGGCTACACAAACAAGTAAATATCGCACCCTGATATGATAACACTTAAGCCTTAATCGGGCAAAGGATCACATTTCGGTCATTTACACATGCCATGATCAGAAACACATATTTGTAGAATACTGTAGAAGTATTTTTTATTCACAATTTTGTTTATATAAATGTGTCTTTAACTTCTTTATCTGTGTTTTTTTTTGGTACATGAACCTTTTTTGGAAATATTATTATCATAGATGGGTGAGCAACCACATACAGTATGAGGTATCTTCACTCAACTTGATTTGCAACATAAAAGTGACAATTTTTTTTTTAATCGGCGAAAAAAAAACACACAAGCAAAAAAAAAAAAAGTCTTGAATTTTTTTATTTTTAAGTATTTCAATGAGTGATTAATAAAGGGTTAATAATGATAAGTGTGATGTACAGTAATAGTGTGCACTTCTTGTGTGTATCCTACAGAGGGCTCCCTACAGATCGCTACATGTGGAGTGACGCTTCAGGCCTTCAAGAGTGTACCAAATCCAACACTAAACCTCCGTCTCCTCACTGGACATGGGTTTGTTGTGATGTTAACTACAGTATTAGTCTACTAACTTATATTCTTTTATTATGAATATGTTTTTGCAAGCTTCGGGCTGATTAAATTTATTTTTGTCATATTATAATTTGATGTAAAGGATTTTGATAGCATGTGTTTGATTGGCAGGTGTCAGACTGGGTCATCGACTATGCCGTGCCTGAAGGAACAGACAGAGAGGGCTGGCAGTATGCAGCTGATTTTCCAGCGTACGTTTGCAAATATTTATTACATTACATCTGTGCAGTATGTGTGTGTGTGTGATCTCTAAACTGGTACAAGCTGTTTTTGTTAACAACAGTATTTGTTTTGTCAGGTCATACCACGGTCATAAAACCATGAAGGACTTTGTTCGTCGCAGGCGTTGGGCCAGGTATTATTAGCTCTTAGTCCTTGTGTGTGTGTGTGTGTGTGTGTGTGTGTGTGTGTGTGTGTGTGTGGATGCTGGGTAGGAAAATACCAATTAATAAAATATTTAATGGTTGACCCTAGTTCCTATATCTTTTTTATTTCTAAACTTAATAGAAACTCTAGTTTATGAATTGTTTAAAATATCACTCATTGCACGAAATATTAATTTTGTTTCAGCAGGAACAATTCACACAATAAATCTTGGTTATGTCATCACTTAATTTTTTATTATTTTATTATTTTTTAAAATTTTCAATCAATTATCTGCTAGTCTCGTTATTGTAAATCCCTACTCACTTTTGCACTGCAGTTACCAGTTTGGGAAGATGAGGGTTAATACCTACCCTACATACAGTTATCCATGTCACTGTGCATTAACATCTTGGTTGTTCTGCTTTTCTCTGTACAGGAAGTGTAAACTCACCACCACCGGGCCATGGCAGGAAGTTCCACCCATCTCTCTGAGTGATGTTACAATTTTGCCATGTGGCCCAAAGACCAAAGTGGAGCAGGTGCCTTTGTGGGCCATCAGCAACAAAGGAGACGTGCTTTGCCGTTTAGGGGTCTCCTCGTTCACCCCTGCTGTAAGATATCCTTTATTAAAAATTTAAGCGTGCATTATTTTATCATGAAATCCAATAGCATTATAAATATGGTAACCTTTTTTTTTGTCATCATAAAAAATTTTTTTTTAGGGAACATCATGGCTCCATGTTGGAACAGATCAGCCTTTCAGGTCCATCTCCATTGGTGGGGTGTATCAGGTGTGGGCTGTAGCCAGAGATGGCTCAGCATTCTACAGAGGAGCTGTGTCATCCCAAAATCCTGCAGGTGATACGCCCATCATTCTTGCTGTCCATTGCTTGTCTTATCACATGCCCCTATTGAAGACTTGCCAGACTTCATCCTTTTTGTGAAAGAGTTCTGCATTTTAATATCTGAGTAGGGCTGGGTACCAGACTTCAATATTTTTGTAACTGACTGCAGTGCTTAGCTTTCAATGGTAGAAAAATGTCTTGTAAATCTATGCCATATTTTGATACCCAAATAGTAACTCTCATTACCATTACCATGAGTGGACCAATAACCATTCAGCATGCTTCAGAAAAGCTGGTATCCTCCCACAGTCCAAAGACGTATAGATTAACCTAACTGCCGTGTGTGTGTGCTGAATGAGAGTGAGTGTATTGTAATTTTGATCATACAAAGTTGGTATTGGGGGAAAAAAAGCAACTTCCAGGGACCAATTTTTAAGTCAAGGTATCTGAAGTATTGAAGTATAGGTACTGCTTTTGAAAATTCTCAACTTATACCCAGCCCTACATTAAAGTATGAGTTATCATTTTTAATGCACCAAAATACATATTTGATTTATTTCATAAAAAGGCAGCTAATGGAATTGACATTAATCTGGAATGACATTTCTATGTAAATCTTCAATGCTTTTTGTATAAAGGAGGGGAAAAAAGGCAATTAAATGAAGTAGTAAATACAGTGTAACTCCTTAGAAATCTTAGATATTTTTATTGTATTTAAAAAATTTTAAATGCAGTTTGTTTCAGTGCCGAGTAAATGGCTTCAGAAGCGAATGAAAAGTGAAACTGTCATATTTTAACATTTCTACAAAGGACACTACACAAAAGCTTTATAAAAAGGACTATGTTTATTAGTGAAAGACTAAATGTCTAGTTATAGGCTTTGACTAAATAAAGCGTCAGTTATCAGGCGGGGGAAAAAAACCCTTATATACTGTATATCTTTCTTTGTTAAAGCTCTGCTGTTTTGTAACACTTCATGTAATAATTGGTGATGTGCTTCTCAGCTCTCTGGCAAGTTGAATTAACAATATCTATTCAGTGGAGGTTCTCCATTGTCTGCGACGCCCCAGACTGTGTAATCAGGAGAAAAAAACTTGCAAGTCATTCTCTCTCTCTCTCTCTCTCTCTCTCTCTCTCTCTTTCACTTTGCCTTTGTGCCTACAGGAGACTGTTGGTACCATATACCCTCTCCAGCTACCCAGAAGCTCAAACAGGTGTCGGTGGGCAGGACGTCAGTCTGTGCAGTGGATGAGAATGGTAACACCACTATTAGCTTCGACTTAGCTGTGCAGAAGTCCTAAGCACCCTGTCTTTTTATTTATGTATGTATGTATGTACAAACTTATATGTTGTACAGTAGATGTAAATTTTATGACTTCATTATTAAGTCAGTACAACAAAACAAAACTTTTATTTCCAAACATTAGTATTCTAGTATTCAGGAAAATATCTGTATGCCAGAAAAGAAAGCAGCATATTATGTAAAAGACTACGTTTCAAAAAGAAAGCTTTTGGGTTTCGCATGCATGAAAATGAAGCAGGTGCAACAAAGTCCTCAAAAAGTCTGTGGCTGGTTCTGCAGGATGTTTAGTAAGAAATAAGCAGCTAATTCCCTTATAAAACTGCACAAATTGTACCTGAGACATTATTGACTTTGTTTCATTCATTACTGTTTATTGCTTTTTATAGTACTTTTATTTTTTTATAGAAATCTTTTTTAATACGTTTGCTCTACAGCAGTTATTTGCATGTGCCTAAGATTTTTGCACAGTACTGTGTACTTGCATTTGTTATGTAAGTGCACGATATTACACAAAGCATTATGTAGCATCCAAGTGGTTCAGGCTGTGCAGTACTGTTTAACACTCAGGTATGACTCTGTATGTGCAGGAAACTTGTGGTATCGACATGGTGTGACACCCAGTTACCCTCAGGGTTCATCGTGGGAACACATCTCAAATAATGTGCGCAAAGTGTCTGTGGGACCACTAGACCAGGTATGTAACTGGTTTGTGCCACTGATTTTGTCATCCTAAATGACTGTCCTCAGTGTTGTATAGTGGATTTTACAAGAATGAGAATGAATCTTGGAAAAACAGATGTAAAGATGTTGTTCTTGAAGTTCTGCCCTACTGTTCTATAACAATTTATCTATCTAATGTAATCACGCATTTACAGCATTTGGCAGACGCCCTTATACAGAGCGACTTAAGTTTTATCTCATTTATACATCTGAGCAGTTGAGAGTCTTGCTCAAGTGTGCAACAATAGCAACTTGATGGTTGTGGGGTTAGTGCTAAACCTACCACCAAAGCGAATTATTTTGCTTTAACCTCACATCTTGAAGTGTTTTACTGCTCTTATACCACAGCCATTTTCAGCTGTTTTTAATTTAATTTATTAATGAACATCATGCTTGTCTTTTAATTGTTTACCCTTTTCTTTGTGTCAGGTTCTTGTTATTATTTAAGTTATCGCAGTGATAAAACCTCATTTCCCCCTCTTTCCTGAAATTTATAAAACAAAACTACATCTTTTTTTGGATTATGGAGAAATCATAAAGTTATGAAGAGTCTTCTATGGTGCAAAAGTCTCTTGAGTTAGTCAAAACCGTGGTCAAAGTAATTCATACCTAATGTACAGATTCAAGAATTCAGCAGTTCTGTGCTATAAATCTATATAATATAATAATGACAAACAGCTGCCTTACATTGGTTTAATCATGTAAAAAATATATATGTTTTTGAGCTTCTTTGTGTTTTCAGGTATGGATTATTGCTGATAAGGTCCAGGGCAGTCACAGTCTGAGCTGTGGGACCGTTTGCCGCAGGCTGGGGGTGCAACCCCTGGAGCCTAAAGGACAGACGTGGGACTATGGCATTGGGGTGCGTGTGTCTTAAGTTATCACCTGTGATACAGTGCTTCATTTATAGCTTGTTTATTGCTAAGCCTCAATAATACAAATGTCCTTTCTCAAAACACAGGGTGGTTGGGACCACATTTCCGTGAGAGGCAATGCACTGGAGGCCCCGCGTATCCTCATGCCATCACTGACTGACAGCGGGAACAGTCACACGACACCACACGGCTCGCAGCCGGCAGAGATGAACGGCAACACTGTGGGATGTTAGCAGTATAACCTTTTGCCTTCTGTCTACCCTCGTCTGTCCCTCTATGTACTCTCTAGCCCTGGTGTAGCAGTTCACCCTTTTCCTTGTAGTCATGTAGCTAATGTGTGGTGGAATCAACACTCGTGCTCATAAGCTTCTGATTTATCTTTTTAAGCTTTACCACATCTAATTGCATCATTTCCTCATACCAAAAGGAAACGGCCTCATACCATCATGCCGGTTGCAATATTCATAATCTTTTTACCTAGTTATTTTTTAAAGCAGGTCTTAATTGTATTGAATTTATTTATTTATCTATTTATTTATTTGTCTGTGGAGACACGTATTTGGTCTTGGTTTTGTTTTTTAATTTCTTTATTTGATTTGTAGTAGCAAACACAGTGTGTTCAAGGCTTGGTGTAGGCTCGACAAGGTACTCCAGTGACGAAGACATCACAAAAAAAGCACACACATTTACAGACAAGGCCATTTTACCAGCATGGAAATAAACACAGGATTATGGATCAGAGTTGTAACATACACGTTGACTGACGCTTGCTAAAGATTATTTTCCTACTAAGCACTCAACATTAAAACCAGAGTAACATCCTGTTCTTGAGAAGCTTGAAGAAGAGTCAGCTAGCTGCTAGGAAAATAAACCTTTATTCATTCAGCTGGCCGTTATCTCTAAGCTCACTGTAGTGGTATCATCAATACTTGTGCAATACTTAACACTTAGACAATGATAAGAATGGTTTACTTTTCTCAGGAATCCCAAGGTGTATGTTTCATCAGAATTGAATAGCTGATGACTATATGTATTGTTTCAAAAGCAGCACAAAAGAGATGTTGGAAAAAGTTTATTTTTCAAACTTTCATTGTGGGCAGTGCTACTGTATGATGATCATTGTCATTTTAATAAGACTTTTATGCTGGCAGGTGAATGTGATTTTCCCTTAAAGCGTGATTTTAGGGCATTATGTGTGAATAAATATAAATTAAAATAATAAAATATATAGACACAAACATATAAACAACTTGAATGTTGTTGCTGGTAAATTGTATGTTGATGAAAAGAAAAGGAAAGGTCTACAGTTTGCACCATATTTCTGTTGACGTACAATAATGAAATACAGATTTTTAACTCTGGACATGGCTGTAAAAACTTAAATTATGGAAATGTTATTTGTTAAAACGCTCCCTGATGTAAATGTATGCATGACATATGCCCTTTCAATAAATGTGACTTCAAATAGCTTTCTTCTCTGTTACTATGATTCGCTACACTATGCACAGGGGTTTTAGTGCTGCTTTGGTCTTCATGTACTCTGTAATGGGCAGTTCTTTAGTTATTTTCTTTTACAATTGGTCCCTGTATTGATATAATAACTAGGGAATATTTCCCTCATTATGGCACAATGGGATTGAAGACTATTTAACCCAAAATAATCCTTCAAACCAATATTAGACAACTGCTTCCTCTGTAAGCCAGTCTCAGAGTTTAGGAGTTCCTCATTGGCATCACAGTGTCATTTACAGTAAACTGTACAGTCTTACACTTTGCAGTGGTCTGGATGATGCAGTGTCTGTTAGCTGCTCTGGCTGAAGTTCCGGATGTGCTCCAGGTACTGGGACAGGTCACTGTGGCCTTCATCCTCCAGGTGCTTCTGAGTGTCCACGTGGGGCAGGCAGCCACCAGACATGCCCAGGATTATAGTAGTCAAAGCTTTGATGTAGTTCTGGGCCAGTGTGAGAGTCTCAATCTTGGAGAGCTTTTTGTCCATTCGGACGTGCGGAATGGCCTCCCGCAGAGCCTGGAAAGCATTGTTCAGTTTGTGCATCCTTTGCCGTTCTCTCTCGTTGCTTTCCAGCCTGCGCACATTGCGCTCCTTAGCACTGCTGTGTTGGCATCGACGACGGCGTGTGCCTGTCCTTGTTCTGCCTGACGCCCGCCATGATGCCCCAAGTGGAAGAGAAGCCTCAGACCCCTCCTGTTCACTGGAACCAGGCTCTACGTCCAGCTGTAGGTCGGCATGCTCCTGCTCAGTCCAGGAGTGCTGACTCCTCTTTGAGCCCTTTCCTTTAGACTTCATTTTTATATCACCCACACGAACGTGCAGGCCCTGAGGTAAAAGAAATACAACTCTGTCTGAGTGAGAGAAAATCTGCCTTGTAGCTTTGTAAATGTGACAAATGAACTCAGATTGACTTGAAAAGTGTCTCATGGCCTGTGCATGCTCAGCATCAGGGAGATGTGATAGTGATGTGGTCATGTGACACCAGGGAGATGTCTGCTAAATATTAAAAAATATATAGTATAATATTTTAAAATCAAAAATATATCCACTTTTAAATATGAATTTAATATATTCTCGATGTCACATGATATTCACAACATTTTATAGAAGACCAATGAGGTATAAAATGCGTTGAAGACTCTGAACACTTATGAAGAGAATCTGGAGTCATGATTGTGACGAGAAAAAAAAAAAACACTTCTCTGTGGTTAACTCTTGCAACATTTAACTTAAATGTATGACGGCCTATAAAGGAAAACACTTAACATGTTGGCTTTCATTTCTACCAAGTTTCCTGGTTACACAACCACCCGTACACCACTCGAGTACCAAAGTGTACTTTTCTGTATTTTATACCTTTTGAATACATAATGCAGCTGAACATATTAGTATAAAGTTTATTGTATGAGTCTTCAGCATCTCTGGTCTGTATGTAAGGTTTGCATGATCTCCCCATATTTGGTCAGGTTATCCTTTACTACTTTGGCTGTGTAAGTACATGTGTGCATGTGTGTATCACTGTACTGTGGGTTGCCAGTAGTTGGGGATCTTAACAACTTTCCAACTTTTCCTAGAACAACGACTACTGACATTAAAGTTACAAATTATTGCTGTCAAAGTAAGATCACTTAGTGATGTCGGCTTAAATGGATGGATAAAAGGATGAATGGATGTGTATAACTGGACCTGACCTGTCCATGTGTAAAATACACAACAACAACAACAATAATAATAATATAAAAGATGTACCAATGCAGCAACGAGAAAAATTGAAGCTTGGTCAAGTTATTTCAGAAAACAAAGTACTTCAGAGGCAGTTTGTTCTCAGGCTTTTACTGTTCTTTGGTAATGTTGACATTTCAAGGGAATTGCCTCTAAGTCATCTAAAGGTTTTTAGTTTGTTTCTTCTAATGTAAAACCTGGACAGATTGCTTTAAATAACTCTTCAGGTTGATGATGGCTATGTCCATGAGAAGTTCACCTTCTTCAACAGACATACTGTGATATCATAATGAAACTGGGAATATCTTAATCTCAAGCAGTTACACACATATATATTAATGTATAAAGGTTGTTTCTTACCACTAAACTTACCGTCTGAAAAACACATGTCTCTTCCTGGCTTTATAAATAAGCTTTTTTTGTCTGTTTGGTTTAATAATATAATAAGAGGGGAAAAAATTTATGTCTTACCGTGAAACTGAATTTGACACAACTGCTGCAAAACTCCCTGACAGCCAAAGATACGCACTTAATGAAGAGCCCTCACTCATAAGTGAGGACCCTCATTTAAGTGTTTTTTTCCCCTCAGAGCTGAACTTCACAGACACACACACACGCAAACACAAACACACACAGCGCCAGTTTATCCTAAAGCAACGAAGTGATAACGGTCACACGCGCGCGTGCGGCTACCTGTTTCTGCTTTATGTCCACGTAGCACTCCTTCCACCAATCAGAGGTGAGATCCGCGGAACCGTCTAAAACCGCACACTGTCGAGCTAAGTAGTGTGATAAAGCCCTACTCGACCACAGGTTATTACACTTATCGTAGTCGGCACACACTTTTGAGTACGAGGTGGGGGGGTGTTTGGGAAGTGTCCCGGAGCTGCCTGGAGCGCGCGCGTTATGTGTCGAGAGCGCGCTAGGAAACGGTTATAAATTTGAATGTTTGGGTGTATTTGGCAAATTAAGAAATAAATTGTGTGTGTGTGTGTGTGTGTGTGTGTATGTGTTTGTGAGAGAGAGAGAGAGAGAGAGAGAGAGAAACATGTAAGCTATACCATATAACATAATAACAACATATAATATAACATGGTTTATAAACCGTCTTTCCTTTTGTTTGCGTAGCTCATTCCATGGTGGCTGCCTTAAGCAAACTCACTCTAACAGCACTACACTGTTAGACTCCTATTCTATAGTTATCACCTGTACCACACTACCATTAACTTTAACATAGCTTTATCGAGTTTGCTCAGCTGCCGAGTATTCATGTCACTTTTATTTTTTTGTTTTTTTTATTTATTTTGTTGTTGTTGTTTTTAATAAACACATGGAGGCTTATTACTTTAAAAAGTACACAGCTTTGTAAAACCTGAAAAACTAGAAGTAAGGGAGCCACCCTGTTAATACACTTTAACTGCTAATCAAACATTAGATAAATCAAACACAGACAAGTTATCGTTAAAGTAAAGTTTGAAGCCTATGCAATATAAAGTACATACACAGATAGAGATTTAGGCCTTTCTCTAACATAATTTTGCAATACAAAAAAATGCTTATCATCCTAAATGTTTCGCACATATCGTAATAAGAACTATCAAATTTTAAAAATCATATTATAGTGGATATAATAGTAATAAATTGTAAAATAAGCTGTACCAAAGGGACCATTTCAAGGAGTTCTCGTGGGGTAAATGTGTAGTGCACACCTGCAGAGCTCTCAGGGTCTATCAGTCCAGTTCCCCTGCCCTCCCTCATACACACACACAAAAAGATGTCCTTGGTGTGCAGAGTTTGAACATTGAAACTGGTGCCAAGGCTTCCTAGGCTTAGCCTGCTCTTTTTAATCTAGCCTGGTCTGAGTGCTGAGACTATGGAAACATGTCTTATGCAAGTACACGGTTTATTCATAGTGGCACTGGTACTGATACAGTGCTCTGGCAACAGGTCAAGAGTAGTAGATTCATCAGCAACTAATGCAATCAGTAACCACAGACACGCGCGTGTAGATAAACGCAAATCTTCCCCAAGCCTCTTCCGTCCGTTACTTAAGGCCAAGAATTTACATAATCGCATTTGCAGTAGCGCTGAAGTGTGTGAATACAAAAGAGTTTCTGGTTTACATGTTCTGTTTGCAGCAGTATCAAGTACCCTTCATGGTATCTGGCAAACAAGTTACTCGTTGGCAAATCTTCATCTGTTGCTTTCCAGTGTCTGTGGCATTAAAGTAAACTATGTGTTTAAAAAATAAATAAATAAAAAACTCTGTCTTGAGAATGGAATTAAAATAGTAATTTTAGCATTTAAGAACTAAATTACAAAAAAACACATAATTAAAGTTTAGATGTCTCAGTCAGGTGCAAGAGCACACAGCTGGCTGGCTTCAAGGGCAAGTCTAAAAATAGCTAACCAAATACTAGTCCTTCCTACAAGTGTGCCTTACACCTGTACTTTTTACCCAAGAGAGTATTGTAGGCAAGCATATAAAAACGTATGGAAAATTCACTAGTTGTTCAAAATAACCAAGTTTAACCAAGTTTTATGCTTTAATGTTAAAACTAAAAATAATACAAGAACTAGTGATTGACAGTGTGTAGATGGGGGGCAACAATAAATTGCACATAGTCAATCCCTTGCATCTGCTGTAGTATTATGGCCACAGATGATAACAGATGCTCCATGGGCCACCCATTGATGTCATACTGCCTCTGACATCATTACGCCTCTTCTGCTCTGAGTGGACAAGAGATCAGCCAGGAACCAAGGCATTAAGTCTGCCTCTTGCACCGTCATAAAAGGTGGATGAGGCAGATAAGTCACTTTTTCCATGAGCCAGACGCTACCCAAATGAGAGGAACATAATAATGGCCTGTTATGTCAGCAGACCTTAACTGGATGACCATGAAATGCATCAACTAAAATCATTAAAGCATCTGTCTCTCTCGTTCTCTGTCCATTTTTCCCTTGAACACAAATGCATTGTCCAGTTACCACACGCTTACTTAAAATATTCAGAAGCCCGGTGGCTATGTGCTGTAAATAATTATCTTAAGCTTTATCCCACAGAGTATACCCTGTGCACATGCTGTGGTTAAGTGGGTCCCTAAAGAAAAGTCTGCTAATATGGATTAAAAGCCAGGTCAAATAACCCATAAAAGTGACAATACAGTATATACTAGTTAGATTTATGTAAATGTTTATGTATGTAAATTATATAAATATTTACTATGCTGGACAAGGCACTAAAGTATTGCACAATGAATGTAGATATAATACTGTATATAATACACAGTAAAAGAAGTATACTCAGTACATACATATAACTTAACAGAAGGGGTGAATAGTGACTTTTTTTTTTTTTAGCATTTTAGCCGACATGTTAAAGTCGTACTGTGCTCTTAGTGCAAAAATTTCATTGAAAGATGATGTCTCAAAATGCTTTCATACAAAGTCCTCAAATGACTACACAATGTTACTTTTAGGGCATTGGTTGACATATGATAAAGCACATTATTAATTTTCTTAACGATTATTGTACCAAACAGATTCAAGTGGAATTGACAGAGCAGCATACGTGGTGGTAATAGATGGTAACAGCACTGGGACATTTACCTATATGTATCACTCCAAGTCACAGGTGCTTTAACATTCGTTAATTACACAAACTGTCTGTCACCAGCATGAGTGAAAGTATATTCTGTTCTGTACTGTATATTCAATTCTCAGGAGAAAACAATTGCATGTCAAAGCCCACATTCAAAACCAGTCATGGAAGCACTTTCAGCAGGAAAATAGCTTTATGTCATCTTAAACAGCAATTAAATCTTAAAAAGTAATTTATACTTTGTTCTCAACCAACGCAAGCTAAAAAGCTTCTAACACTAGGCTGAATCCAGAATCCGTCTCTAACCTCTGATCAGGGGCATTAATTTTTGTTTGGAACAAGGGATTGTACACCCTACAGAGCACACCAGCTTTCCATTTCACTCTGTTTGAGATTCAACCCAGAAAGCCATACGTTAGCAAATGTTCTAAAGCAGAATCAGTGGAAACATAAAGTAAATACCACAAGTTTCTCAGGACTGTCCACCACCTCACTTTTTGGCTGTATCATACTGGTAGAAATTTAAACTGCTTTCAGCCCTGCAGATTTCACTGCTAACAATTGTTGGGCGCTACAGTAACTGTCAGGAAGCAAAATACCTGGTTAAATGAACAACAAATCATAATCTGTTGATAATAAATGGTGTTTGTGGAACTGTTGTATAAAAGCAATATCAAGTTTGTGCTGTTGTGCTGAATATTAAAACAGCTGTGATATCTTTAGCACTCGCGCTGCACATCATGCCGTGCTGATAACCACTCCTTCTCAGTATAGCAGAGTAGGACAGATATTGACTTAATTGACATATTGTATTTAGTGGCATATTTTACAAGGGCTGAATTCACCTAGAGCAAGGTTCGATGTGTGGGATATCTGATGTCCTCATTAGCACATAAAATTTGTCATATAATGACATTAGTTGATTGATTTTGTTCTATAGGTCCTAACACTGCTTTAGCCTCGCTTGCACTCAGCAGAGGCTTATCAGAGAATGTAACTAAGTGAAAAACAGCAAAGCAGTTCAAATACAATGTAACAAATAGTAATCAGTGACCAGTGACCTTCTGAGTCATTGCATTGTCAATCCTCTTCTGGTCAACATTATTTCCATTAAGCACCAAGGACCAAATTAAGTAACTATCAACAGCCGGAAAAGTACAAAATTAGCCAGTAAGCGTTTTTTTTTATTTTTTATTTTCCTGCATGGAAGAACACTCATCCTGTCACAGAGAATCTATGATTTTCTCCTCCTCTCTCCGAGCAGATCTTGAATAAATATTGGTACCAAGCATCAGCAACTACGCAAAAGGAAACATTTTCCCCTGCCATGGTCACTAGGCAACCCTGAAATGGGTGACTCAGACAGCATACAGAACGATGACTCAGTTGGAGCTGTGACGAAGTCAGAGAAGCAATACACACACAAAAACACAAATGGACACATGCCTAAAAAACTCTGGCCAGAGTAGAGTAGTGTACTAGACGATTAAGATTTTATGCCTGTTCACAATTGTCTTGTCTTGTCTTGGCATACACACACACACACACACACACACACACACATACACAGAGTGTGTGAGCAGAGAGGGCTTTTTTGGGCAGGCAGACCTAATCTCCTGTGCTTCTATCCTGTGGATTAGCATCTCTTTGCTTAGCAGGTGTCTTTAGCTTCCTCCTCTTCACTCCCCACGCCCTACAAACACACATGCACACAAAAACACAAACACACACACAATGAATGTGTAAGGAGTGACCTCTCTTAACACTCAATGTCTCAACAGTTAACAAACAACTGCTACTAATTTTTAATACCTGTACTCCCACTTAATTACTAATTATTATTTACATTATTTAGACCATTAAAATATTGATTTGTATAGTACGTTTTTACAGTTTCCCTTTGGGATTAATAACGTCTATCTATCTATCTATCTATCTATCTATCTATCTATCTATCTATCTATCTATCTATCTATCTATCTATATGAATGTATCTTCTTCCTTTATCTAGCCAATGACTATCCACAACTAGAACAGTCTTACACTACACAGGTTATTTATATTTCAGTTCAAAGTATCCAACCATTTATAACTGTATTTAAAAAAAAAAATCTTTGTAGACTGGCAGCATGGTGGCTTAGTGATTAGCCAAAGACATGCAGATTAGGCTAATTGGCATTCCCAAATTGCCTGTAATGTGTGTGTGTGTGTGTGTGTGTGTGTGTGTGTGTGTGTGTGTGTGTGTGTGTGTGTGCTTGTGCATGCCCTGTGATGGATTGGCACCCTGCCCAGGGTATACCCTGTCTTGTGCTCTAAGTCTCCTGGGATATGCTCCAGGCCCCCGCGACCCTGTACAGGATAAACGATATAGATGATGAATAAATGTATGAATGTTAGTTAGTTACTGGTACTTAGACATTAATTAAGTAACCATACTTTACAGTGATACTATGTATAATTGATTCTTTCACCGCCCTTCAGTATTTTGGCATATGTTGCGGACATTCATGATATAAAATTTTGATTACTTCAATTTAAATCCCTGGGTGCAGCACTAAAAATTTAATTTATATTTATTAAGGCAGCGTTTTTGGGTGAATTATAGAAATCACAGCAGACTTTATTTCATTTAATATCTTATCTGGGCAAATTAGCATGAACTTAACATGAATTATATTCAGAACAATATTTTGCCTGACATGTAATTCATTTTCAGTTCCTATTTATTTGATTATTTTCCACCCTTATATTTATTATGTGTTTCCCTAGTACATTAAACACACTTTGTCACATGGTGGATTATCCAGGCAAGAACAGTCTGAATGGGTGTAGCAGGAAATATTTTTTGTTAACATGTCAGTTATTGTTAAATATCAATGTAAGTGATGTAATTAGCTAATTGAGTAGTTAATATGCATTTGTGTAGAACTTCGTCACGACACTGTTCTCACTACTTAGTACTGACGTAATACATTAAATAATAAATCCTGGTTTGTACTTCACTTATGATATCTGACTGATTGTCTGCCTGCTTCTTAAAATGCATGAGAACACAAAAATATAAACCCAACTCGATATGGTCCGGGGTTAAACCTGGAATGTACATATACAGTCGTGGCCAAAAGTTTTGAGAATGACACAAATATTAGTTTTCACAAAGTTTGCTGCTAAACTGCTTTTAGATCTTTGTTTCAGTTGTTTCTGTGATGTGCTGAAATATAATTACAAGCACTTAATATGTTTCAAAGGCTTTTTTTGACCATTACATAACATTTATGCAAAGAGTCAGTATTTGCAGTGTTGGCGCTTCTTTTTCAGGACCTCTGCAATTCGACTGGGCTGCTCTCAATCAACTTCTGGGCCAAATACGGACTGATAGCAATTCATTCTTTCATAATCACTTCTTGGAGTTTGTCAGAAAAGTGGGTTTTTGTTTGTCCACCCACCTCTTGAGGATTGACCACAAGTTCTCAATGGGATTAAGATCTGGGGAGTTTCCAGGCCATGGACCCAAAATTTCAACGTTTTGGTCCCCGAGCCACTTAGTTATCACTTTTGCCTTATGGCACGGTGCTCCATCGTGCTGGAAAATGCATTGTTCTTCACCAAACTGTTGTTGGATTGTTGGAAGAAGTTGCTGTTGGAGTGTTTTGGTACCATTCTTTATTCATGGCTGTGTTTTGGGGCAAAATTGTGAGTGAGCCCACTGCCATGGATTAGAAGCAACCCCACACATGAATGGTCTCAGGATGCTTTACTGTTGGCATGACACAGGACTGATGGTAGCGCTCACCTTTTCCTCTCCGGACAAGTCTTTTTACAGATGCCTCAAACAATCGGAAAGAGGCTTCATCCGAGAATATGACTTTGCCCCAGTCCTCAGCAATATTTTTTGCAGAAGATCAATCTGTCCCTGATGCTTTTTTTGGAGAGAAGTGGCTTCTTTGCTGCCCTTCTTGACACCAGGCCATCTTCCAAAAGTCTTCGCCTCACTGTGCGTGCAGATGCGCTCACACCTGCCTTCTGCCATTCCTGAGCAGCTCTGCACTGGTGACACTCCGATCCCGCAGCTGAATCCTCTTCAGGAGACGATCCTGGCGCTTGCTGGACTTTCTTGGACACCCTGAAGCCTTCTTAACTAGAATTTAACCTCTTTCCTTGAAGTTCTTGATGATTATATAAATTGTTGATTTAGGTGCAATCTTAGTAGCCACAATATCCAACGCAGAATGATGGCTGCACGCGTTTCTTTGCAGGTCAGCATGGTTAACAATGAAATAACAATGATTTCAAGCATCACCCTCCTTTTAACATGTTAAGTCTGCCATTCTAACCCAATCAGCCTGACATAATGATCTCCAGCCTTGTGCTCGACAGAATTCTCACCTGAGTTAACAAGACGATTACTGAAATGATCTCAGCCATTTCTTTAATGACAGCAATGAAATGCAGTGGAAAGTTTTTTTGGGGAGTAAGTTAATTTTCATGGCAAAGAAGGACTATGCAGTTCATCTGATCACTCTTCATAACATCCTGGAGTATATGAAATATTATAAATCTATTATCTATTATAAAAACTTAAGTAGCAACTTTTCCAATTTCCAATATTTATGTAATTCTCAAAATTTTTGGCCACGATTGTACAGTATATATATATATATATATATATATATATATATATATATATATATATATATATATATATATACACTGTTGGTTTATCAGATTCTTGTAAAATGAAAAATTATGTTACATTTTTAGCTTAGCTCTGTTGTCTTTCAACTTGATTCTAATACTGTACCTGTAAGATGATTACACCATTTCAACATGGCATAATGTTCCTTAATTTCATTACTTATTATACACAACTTGGCACAGGTTTTATGCCAGATTCCCTTCCTGACACAACCCTCCCATTTTATCCAGGCTTGGGACCGGCACTGGATCCAGTGGATGGCTTTTGGGCATTGGGTGGGATTTGAACCCAGGCCTTCCACATTGCAGACAAGAAACCTGCCACTGAACCACCTGAGCAGAGAATCTTAAAGAAAAACTAAAGAAATGATTAAATTTAACAACAAAAAAGGTTTAGAAAATGCTACTGGAGAATAGAATCTATGCTACAACGGAGAAAAATTTAATGTCTTAATGGACATTTGTCCACTGGGGTGTGATGAACCAGACTGGAAGAACTAGACATTATTAACGGTGCTTAAACCCAGACTAGCACTTCTATGCCCCCTTGTGTCCGAAACTCAGAGTACAGCCTAAGCTTTACGCAGTGCCCACTAGTGGTCATGTGAAAGTATGACATTTAACACCATTAGTACAGTCAAATAGAAACTGGGAGTGAGCAACTTGTCTCTATTCAGTCCAGACTGTCTTTGTATGGTGCAAAAAACGCTCTGAGTTATGTGTCTTGGGCTCTATGCAGAAAGTCCATTAGCACCAAGTTGCAATAGCTGCTTTGAAACTCCTCTAGCAACAAAATCACTGATGCTGGAGTTTTCCATGTCACATACACATCAGCACCAGGATATTGTTCCCAGTGGACTTCACATGTCAGCTCACACACAACCAATAAACGGACGACAAACCATACTCATACTCATTTACAGATATACAGTAAAAAGAGAGAGAGAGAGATGCATATGGTATCTCATTTAGTGACATGATGAGAAGGAAGAGGTGGCTCGTGTTTCTTTGCAGTTGAGTTTTGATGGTTCGCTCCTGTCTGGTTTGAAGATGAGTGGACAGACATCCAACACTTTTTCCACTTGACTTGGCAGGATGGCATATACTGTAGAGTGGGCAAAAACAGTTGGGCAAATTATCCTTAAATGGAAGAGCGAGAGAGAGAGAGAGAGAGCGAGAGAGAGAGAGAGAGAGAGAGAGAGAGAGAGAGAGAGAGAGAGATGAAATGAATGTTAGAGAAAAAACTGTCCTGACAATTGATGGTTATTTCATGATTACTCCATAATTGTGATATATATTGCCTGACACAGATAGACTATATGCTTAAAAATATATAAACATTAGAATATAAATTATTATAACGAATCACTTACCATCATTAGTAATATTAGTAGCAATAGTGTGGTTGTAAATTATCCACACTTTGACAAACTCTGTGAAGTTAAAGATGTTGCCTTGCTGTTGGAAGTTAATTCATAATTTAATGACATTTAAGAAGGATATCACCAAATCCAGACCTTTTAAAAAACCTGATAATATGCAGACCTCATGGACTATTGATGTATGTGTATAAACCACTGTTCTTGCAGGGCCACTGTATACTGTAGCGCAGTTTGAAGACTCAAACTCATCTTTTAATTTAGGTTTAGTGGGTGTGTTTGGATGAATTACCAAACCACTAGCCCTCCAGGACCTGTCTTGAATAACCTGGCCGTAAAGATTAGAATGCATCCCAATAAAACCCAAATACACACATCTACACCCACCGACTGACAGGCACTTATATTAGACTCTCCATTTCTCACTACCCTCAGTTGGCTGTTTAACCAGAGCCAAATCTTTAATGTGACGATACAGATAGTACTGCCTTCTCCACTAACCTACACATGCTATTTTCTCTATCATAACCTCTCCAATTACACCACTCTTATGGATTGTTTTCACATTTCACAAATGCCCATCATGTGCAATATCATTCCTGTTCTTTAATTGAAACTCATCAATGTTAGACAGCAAAAACAACATACTATAAACAAGTGCACCAATCCCAGAACGAGTTGCAAAATAAGTGACACCTGATCATGTACAGTTGTCATGGGCAAATAAGTCTGAAAACTAAATTACACTACCACCAAAATGAAGCAAAACAAACAAAAAAAATCACTATTATAATTATGTCCTAGTTGCTGTCACCACCAATTGAGCATATGGACAAAATATGCTCACAAAAACGTAGACAGGAACCTTGATATATCTTTTTACACAAGAAGAGCAGAATCATCATATCCCTCCAACAGTTGACACCAAACAATCCATGAGAGCTGTGTAATTGGATGCTATTGGGCTTACTCTGAGCATGCAAAATAGAGCCAGTGGTGCTGAGTGCTGTGTACCACTACCTCAGCCCTGCTCATCTGTGCCCCACTGCATTCTGAATAAGGGACAAGAACGAGATATCCCCCCTCAACCACTGACACCTTTTTTGGAAACGCCAAGAGGGTGCCCTATACTTTAGAGCTGTATAGTCAGTGAGAAGTGCAAGTATATCCCACATCAACTACACATTGAATACACACACTGTAATAATCAATTACAACGAATAAATCGTTTTATTCTATATTTTATTCTAAGGCCTTAAAATGAATGAAATGCAAAAATGAATTAATACTAATAATAAAACCCAGAGTGCCAAAAGGGAGTCTGAGCTTGCAGAGAGCATCAAACATGAACTGGTTATGTTCTTTTGATGTTCAGGCTAAAGCCACCCAGGGTTAGGACTCAGAAATGAGATCAGGCTGAGTTGGCACAGACTCTGCCAATGAACGTCTGAAGAGTCTAAATAAGGGGTTGACTGTCCTCTGAGAACAAATCCAAGCGAGGCTCCTTCCACGCTATACGTTTCTGCTTTTCCTGGTACTATGGCTCACATGGCTAAGCACTTGCCCTGATAGAACTTTAATGTAAATTTGAATCAGTCATTTCAATTGAAATATAGAAAGCGTGATTCAGTCATAGGGAGGATGTAAATGACAAAAACACATTTGAATTTAGAGTAAAATGTTCAACCAACAACCATGTGATTAAAAATAACACGCTTGCATTAGCTCAGGAGCATTATATTGAATGAGTGCTAAACCACACTAGAATTATCCTACGGGGGACAAAAAAAAAAAAAAAAAAAGAGACAAACAAAATACTGTAACACTGATTTAAAAGACTTGAGAGTCTATTTCTGATAGGGTAGTCTAGGAGTCAGTTTACAGGGAACACAGAGAACAGAGACCCAAGCAGGGTAAACATCAAGGGGAAGCGTGCCAGTCACAATATTCTAATGCAATGTCATAATGCATTGCCAGATTTTGAGAAAAAAAAAAACTGTTATACATAAGGATACACATTTTATATCATATTTAATGTTTAATATGTAACCAGAAGGTAGTGGACACCTAACCTTCGCAGGTGATTCTTGAACATTACATTGCAGAAGGTGTGCTGTGGAATCTGGCATCAAGACGTTAGCATGAGATCCTTTATGTGGGCCTCCATGGATATTTTTCCTGCCTACAGCACTGCAATTTCAAGAACTATTCATTTATTCATTCATTTATCTTCTATACTGCTTATCCCGTACAGGGTCGCAGGGGCCTGGAGCCTATCCCAGCAGACTTTTGGCACAAGGCGGGCTACACCCTGAACAGGATGCCATTCCATCGCAGGGCACACAGACGCACATGCACACACACACACACACACACACACACACACCCTACGAGCAATTTGGGAACACAGAAGGAAATCCACCAAGCGCAGGGAGAACATGCAAACTCCACGCACCAATATGGGAAGGCGGGAATCGAACCTTCGAACCTGGAGCACTAAGCACTACGCCACCATGCCACCAAGAACTATTGTGCACCTACTAATGTGCACCACCGCTTAACATGCATCATGAGATTGATCATTTGTGTAAATCTATATCTGTACTATATGTAAAAGCACTTATCTACAATACAGCTTGGATTTCTTGCAGCAACATAATAGTAGACGTGTGGTTGCTACGGTGGTACTTACAGGAGGCTCCTTTCGAAGTTTTATGTAATACAGTATGAAGTTAAAAACGCTATCTGTGCTAAATGAAGGAATTGTATAATTTTCGAAAGATATGATATTGCTTTTCAATCCTATTTAATGCAAACATTTTGTGAAATATTGAATATTTACCCCAATCTGAATAACTGGAGGTGTAAAGGACAATCAGTAATGGCCAGCACACCACTTGCCCTCTTCTCTGTGACCCCCTGGGAACTGGACAGCTGTGAGGAATTACATGTGTTTCCTTTTCTCTACTGTGTTTACAGACAGGATGAGTTAACATGGTCATTAAAAAGACTAGACAAGCCTGGCAGACATCTCACTCACATGGGCAGAGACAGAGCCAACAAAGAACTCTTTCACCTTCAGATCCCCATTTTCCTTTCACCACCCCTCACAACCAGCAATTCTCATCTATGATAAACGAGATGACAAATGTTAATAAGCTGAAATGTAAAAATGAGGTTTGATAGTCAAGCAGGAAGGATCAAGTGATAAGGATCAAATCTGTCCAGGACATGTCGTAAGCCCAAAGACTGGCCAGTGCCTGCTCAGGGAAACCCCAACTGGCACACTAGGTAGCACCCTACTCCAGTTGCACACTCTAGATTTCAATCCAAAACACACTGAGGCAGTCAGTTGAACTACTGCTGACTTTGTCTACATATTATTAAATTTTTTCACATGCCAGATCAGACACTGTAGTATTTATTTTTGTATAGCTGAATTAAAATGAAGCAAGGATTTCAACACCAAAATGGGGTATTAGTCAAACCCTCAAGTATTGTGCGCCCAGATATATTAAAGAATTAAAAACTGTTTGACTGCCAAACCAGGTGCTATGTACAGAATCAATGGCTGCAATTTTTTGTTGTTGTCGTGTTTGAAGTCCAGGATTGTGAACGCCTTGTCTAGCCATTCCCTAAAGCAGAATGATCTTCCCAAACTGCTTCACATTTGTAGATGATTTTTACATTTACAATGTAAATTAAAATGCTATAAAATCAGTGATGTTCTTCCTCCACATTTTTTAATACATCTTTCGAATTTTTTAATACCTTGTTTCTCTAATGCCTTGCACACTTAGAGGATGAGATCTATTTTAGATGCCAACGTGGAGGACGAAAGACAGGAAATTGCCCCCCGTGCTGGCATCTCTATTTTCTGCCTGTGTAAAAGTGCCAGAAGACTTGTTGCCGAGGTAGAGGATACCTGATCCACGAGCTGAGGTTGACCATCTCTGGCAAACCATGCACTGGAGAGTGAGAGTGACTGCAAGATATTACACAACAGCGTCAGCCCTGTCTGAGTCTATCGCCTGTGGAACTGCTCTGCTCTGGCCCCGTGCCACTGCTAAATGTCTGTGTAGACCATGTTAAAGCCTCAGACATGCTGATAGAATGATCAGCAGTGTCTTTGTGTACTGCTCGCAGGCATCTGCTTTCAGACAAATAGGAAAAGTGAGAGCAGAAGGGGAATGGATATGGGCTTAAAGAAATGGTTTATTTCACCTTGATGTCAATACAACAGAAAAGAAAGATAAAATAGCTTAAAATATGATGAGCAATTTTTTATGCGTACATTCAGATTTAAATTTAGTGATGTCAAGGGTCTATACTCACATATGCACGAGAATGTGTGCACACCCAGTGTTGAATGATGGATGTCAGAAACGAGGACCTGATCTTGCCTAAAGCCAGAAGTCTTGCTGGCACGATTCCAACACAGTAGGTTAGCTGGAAATAGCCAGAGCTGTAACTGAACCCGGGAGAGCATGAACTACAGTCTCAGACCATGGTAATAATAAAGAACCTTTGCTAATAGGTAGCTTTTTTTTTAAAGCTTTTTTATTTTATTTTTTTAAATAACGTTAATTAGATACCACAGGACTGCTTTGGCCAAAATGCCCGATGACATTGTTATTAAAGCATCAAGGGCAAGCAAAGCTTCTTCGCAGTGTAAATGATGTCGATCCCTCAGGACAAGTTCAGTGGTTTGATTACACAGAATACTCCAGGGACATCATGGACATGTGTGGGATTTAGTGGATATCTTCATTTAAATATAACACTCACATTTCAGTGCATCAATTATTATTTCACCACTTGCACCTTATCATACTACTAAAGCTTTCAGGGAAATTTAAAGTGATAGATATAATAATAATAATAATAATTATATATATATATAGGGTTTTTTTTGTAATATTTTACAAAATATTGTTACTGAACCTATACAATATGCATATTTTTTTAACTTCAACCACTGGGCTTTGAAACTTCAGCTGTATTTAAGACTATACAAATATTGTTATATACAAGAAATAATACCAAAGTTAATCTTTTTGATAAAGCAAATACAAATGTATTTTTTTCATCTAAAGCTTTTAGAACCACAGGCTCTCATAGCCTCTCACAGGCTCTCACAGTTAACATCTTAATCAATATATACATCAGACAATGAGTTTAATCACAGGCTATGTTCTCATTCATATGTGAATGAGAACATACATACCCATATAGTAACATTAAAATAAGAGAATAAATGAAAAACAAAATGAATACATCATACAGTAGGTCAAGATGTTTCCATACCTTAACATGTCAGATCCACTAACCGTAACATATCTTATGTGCAAATGGTCATTTTGGCAGTCTTTTTATGCACTGAAAGAGAGACTATATAACAGGCCATTCAAAACCAAAAAATAAGTTTACAGACCTAAAGCCCACATCATGTGTTGGCAGATAAGACCCCTGCGGTAATCAATTAGAATTGTGAGACTCTGTATTTACTTACCATTAAACACATTCATGCTGAATAAGTCCAGAGTATACACACACACGCAAGCAGCTGAATCTGATGATCAAAAACCCACCTATGTGTAAAAGCCTTAAAACGGAGAACAAAAGATGCAGAACTAAGTGTGTAAGACAGAATATGGTGGACTCCAGCCCCCACCAATCCCTGTCACACAGGAAACCTGGCCTTCCTGCAAACAAGAGAATGTGTATGGAGAGTAGCAAGGCCACAGGGGCAGGTAGCAGGCCGGGAGGATGTTTTTGTCATTGCTGGCTGGCAGCACACATCAGCATGCAAGGGTCCATCCTGAGGAAAAGAGCCTGTGAAGGAAACACGTCATAGCAGAACACAGGAGAAGCCCCTCAACCTGGTGCTCATGCAAAAGTACACGCACACCCACACTTTACACAAACAAACAGATTGTAGGGGTCCAAACACACACACTGGGAATCCAAAAAAAAAAAAAAAAAAGTCTCTAAGCTTGACTTCGGAAAACAACTCAAGGTTTAGAGGAGAATACTGGAGACATAAAATGGTAAATAATGAAGATACACCGAAGATGATTGGATTAAATATTAAACCGCATCTCATCGGGAATTTACATGCTTATAAGATTTGATGCCTTTCCAGATTTGTAAAAGAGACCCATCTTCCTTCCTGTACCTCCGTGTGTAAATAACAGGATGTTTATGGAAGTCTTCAGCTTTAAATGAATGAACCACAAACACGCAAGATCTTTGTCCGGAAGCATACAGATATAATACATACAGATACATGGTATCATGCTGAAACAAATATAGTCTATAGTCTTTAACAAACTTACCAACTGATTAGTGGCTGCCACTTACGGAACACAAGATAGAGTGAGTTTATAGAGTGAGTTTAATATTGTACAAGACAGACCACAAGCAGCGCATAGCTGGTAACACTGGTATTGACATTTACAGTAATCAGTTACATTAATCTGAGTATTCACTTTGGATACTTTTAATATGACATTTTACAGTAATTTGGTAAAGAGGACCCCATTCAGGGGTATCATAGTGGTTAGCACTGTGGCTTTGCACTTCCAGGTTTGGGTCTGCACGGAGTTTGCATGTTCTCACCAAGCTTTGTGGATTTCCTCCAAGTAGCAGGCCTATTCTCCAAATCGCCCAGACTGTGTGTTTGTGTGCGTGTGGGGCTGTGTGAGTGTGGTGTGATGGTCCTGTGATGGACTGGCATTGTGTCCAGGGTGTACCCTGCCTGGTGCCCTCAGTCGGCTGGGATAGGCTCCAGGCCTTCTGTGACCCTGAATAGCATAAGTGGAATAGTGAGTAAGTGAATGGCTTCAACTGCTGTAGTTTCTAATTAATGAATATTAAGCCAAAATTTTACGTGGATTTACAAAAAATATAATGCAGTGTTCTACAATTATTTATTTATTTATTTATTAAAATAGAACTGAATTTCTTGAGCAAATTAAGATTGGCTTCTAAAATTAGTACTGCATCATGAATAGTATACATATCACAGATATAGATAATTGTCCACGCACCACAATTATTTCTATATGCTATTATTGCACTGAACATGTTAATAGTCTAGAGTCTAAATTCAGTTGTTTTAGTTTCGAAACATGGGGACCAGATGAGCATCAAATAGCTGAAAATGATTTCAATTATGAATAAGACTCACTGTAAATTGTGTTTCGATTAAAAATATAACAAAATTGAAAATTTTATTCTGTGGTAGTTTAAACAATTTGTAACTGACATATCTGAACAACTCTGATACTGATGTGACAGGAGCAGGACATACTGTAGAATACCACATAGAATTATGACCATGGAGGGATTGATACATGATTCAAATAGCTGGTAGGTTTTAAGAAGAATAATGTCAGGTTACATTACTAAAGGTTATTGTCAGGTTATTGTTACTAAACAATACAGTAGTGGACTTCTGAAACAAGACTTACATTAATTTCATCAATATGAGCTTTCACCATATTGGCCATGGTGCCAGTTTACATAATTGAAAAGCACAACATGAACAAACTATGAACTGATTTTACGTGTAATCTTGGATTTTTATTTATTTTTATTTTTATCATTTAAAATGTTTGATGCAAAAAAACATTAAAGTTATCCTATCAAAAAAAATTTATCTACAATAAATACTCTAAGTTTAATGCTGAATACAGAGTCATTTTAACTGCTGTGTTACTGTATTTTAAAATTGTCCGTGAAAGTTTACTTTTAATTTGTGCCCTCAAAGCTAATTTACAAATTAAACTTATGGAATTTTATATTGACCTCATGTCATTTTGGTAAGCCCATGTGAACTGTAGCCTCTGTTTGCTGTTCTTGGCTGAGGAGTGGCACCCAGTGTGGTCTTCTCTGCTTCAAAGTTCAACATGTTGTGTGTTCATAGATGCTCTTCAGCATACCTCGATTGTAATGAGATGTTATTTGAGTTACTGTTGCTTTTCTATCAGTTCAAACCAGTCATGACCATGTCTACATGCCTGAAAGCAATCAGTTGCTGCCATGTGACGTATTTGTGCCCTTCGTTAAATGCAATTTAGTCTTGTATGTCGTTGAGTCCTGTTGTAAGTCAGGTGGTGTAAAGGGTTCAGGTGCAGGTGACACAGAGGCACTGGTGGTTTTTGACATATACTAACAGGCACAATCCATGCTCTTGCCATATAACAGATAGTCAGAGCTTCAGAAACTCTCCTTGCTCTCCTGAAGATGGCATTTACAGACTTTCTTGCTGCGTCTGACATTTCGTCTGCCCTCAATGCTTGCAAAGGTAAAGAAAACATTTTGGTGCCATTTATTTCTATTAGGTTTAGAAAAAGTTTTCTTATGACTAATGTTCTAATTGTAAGACACAGCTAATACTATAATTATTATTATAATATTATAAATCTTTTGTGAAAAGAAAAAAGTGAAAAGTTTTGTTCTTTTTACTTTCCTTTTTTTTATTTCCACATTACAGCTAAAGATTCCTTTAGCTCATTTTTTGCAACCCTGGGTTTATCCAAAAAGTCTCTATCTGAAATAGAGAAGATTTTTTAAATACTTGACTGAGGCAAGACAGGATTTATTGAGCAGGATGAGTTACAGTTGCGTATATACAGCATAAATTGTCATCATTGAACATTCAGTGTCATTGAACTCAACATATCGTGTTCCTGATAATGTTTCTTATTCTCACATTACAGTACAGTCTGTTTTCTGCTTTTACTAGATTATTTCTGCAGAATTTTCAAAGGGGGTGAGGACTCTCACCACAGCTGAGATGAAGGCCTTCCTTGTAGCTGGAGATATGGAGATGGAAAGATTAGATGGGAAGGTAGTTTCAAATAACTGTTATATTTTACTCCACTTAATTTATGGGTTTATATTAAGTGATTATTTAAAAAATGTTTCCTTTCAAATTCTCATCTCTTGTGAATGATTTTTGAGTGCAGACCTGGCACACCGCACTGGATAAAGAAACATTGTTAAATGTTTACATTGAGATGGAAAATTAAAATGTAAAATTGTAATGACAATCAACTTTCAATAATGATGCAGCATAGACCAAAAGTGTGAATAGGCAAAATATATATCACAAAAAGTGATAAATGATGGTATCTTATGACTTCATGGATGTTGTACAGTACATACATTGAATACAAGAAACTGGAACATTTCTTAATGTATGAGAATTGATGTTGTATGCAGAGATTTCCTCCTTAGTGCACATATTGTTTTGGGCTGATTCTGATAGACTGTAAGGGGTAAAAAGGCAAATAGTGTTACATCTAGTTCTAATAAATCTTTTTTTTTTTTGTTAGTTTTTAAGCCATATGGAGTCTGAAATTAAGAGAAAATGATCAAAATGTCTGTAAGGAAAAAAAAATGCCTGTGGATGCAGTTTTTGGGGTCTTTCAGTTCATAAAAATAAGTGATTGTACAGTATATTTTGCTGCATATTGTGCATGGTTTGGAAAATCTATAAGATAATATAATAAAAATAAAGCTATTTAAGTGTGTTTTAGTCATTGGCATTACAATTTGTTTTTAATCACACATGAAAAAAAAAATCCCTAAAGGCAGCCTTTTTCTTGTACTGTATTATCCCTGACCTTGGAATAGCGACTTTGAGAAATGACCTTGAGACACACACACACACACACACACACACACACACACACACACACACACACACACACACACACACACACACACACACACACACACACACATATAGACACACCACTGGCAAAAGTGATTACACAGCAATAATGAATTTCTCTCCTATCTCTTGACTGTTCTGGGGACAGATCCATTTCAGTCCTTGAACTGCCACCTGACACAGAAGTTAGGAAGAGATAATGTCTGTAATATGAAACATATAGAAGCTCAGTATCAGACAGAAACACTCAAGCCTATTTAGGTTTTTGTAAAGGCTTGTTAATTATATAATTACTGCAGGTATAGTGATGTGACATTTATATTTACAGCCCTTAGTACACAGAAAACAATGGCATAATGAAAAAATTAATAATTAGGTTAAACATTGTCTAATATTTCACTGCACCAACAAAAAAATATTATGTTGTTTTAGGCAAATCAAAGTAATACGTTATTATTTATATTCTTCTTTTAAGTCAGTTGTGTTGCAGACCTTAGTTAAAAATATATATTTTCTTTTAGTTGAAATATTTTCTCCACATTTTATTTATTTATTTATTATGTTATTATTATTCTTTCAGACATGCCTTACTCGTGTTAAGACGTAATCTAACTACTTGCATGAGCTTTTCATACAGCTAAGCTTTTTGCTCTTGACAATATTTAATTCTACCTGTTAAATGTAATTAACTTTTTAAACAATATGAACAAATCAAAGAAAGATCGATACATATTACTATGTTATAATACATATTAATGCAAATCTATTACACCTAAACTGGTCTTCATGCTTTTGCTAAATTCCAGGACCTCATGGTAAAATATTGTGTTTCGCAAAAGGGCTTAGCACATTACCCATTTTAAAAACCTATAAATAGTTTCTTATGACTACTGGACACATTTTTTTCTAAACTATTGCCAACCTAAGCGTATGGTGTCTGTTACAGTGCTGGAGACAAGGGTATAAATGCGGGAGAAGGCACACTTGGCCAAAGCTATCTGCCACATCTGTTGTAGAACGCAGCAGCGCAAAGGTGAGACTCATCACTGCACACTCATCTTTCCATCTTTCACCATCATGGACTACACATGAGGAAAAAAGGAGAAGGAACTTGCTGCTGGATGCAAATGGATCTACTTTTGCGGGATATGACTGTCTTCTTTATTCTAAGCTATTATCTCATAATATCTTAAGGATTTTGATCTTAAGGATTTTTATTTGCCTGAGGATGAGCTTGCTGTGATAGGAAATGTTTTGTGACGGGTTTAAGAATCACGTCTGTAGAGCTAAATGTAATTAAAATTGACAATGTTTATATGGTTATCAAGTTCATAAACATTGTATGTAAGGGTTATGTTGTGCCCAGTGATGGTTATAATTAGGTTGTCACTGTGATACAGAACAACATTGATATGTTCATTTACCATGTTCATTTACTATATAGATTTGGATTTGCTACACTGTTATCTTTAGTACGTTATACTAATATTACAATTGTACGCAAGAAAAAACAGTCAAGTACGCTAACAGTCAAGTGTGTCATTTATATATGAGCTTAAAATTGACATCCCTGACTTCACTTGTTTCACAGATATCTAAAAATGGCCTTCGCTGGAATTCTTAAGGACGAGGATGTGGCTGCAGCCATCAAGGCCTGCTCTGGTAAGAGAAAAAAAAAAATCCTTAAGCATTCTTTATAGTCCACAGTGGTAGCTTTCCAATTGGGATCTGACTGGAGCTTTCTCTGAAAGAAAACCCTCTGCTTTATACTACCGATAAAATTTTCGCATGTGAACCCTTCACACTTCTAGATGGAGTTTTTTAACAAAGAAATTAATACCTTTTAAATATTCAAGAAATAAAGCATAGGGCATTCAAGGTTGATGCCTTTTGATAAAAATAGATATAAAAAGTACTTTTAAAAAGTTTACAAGTTGTTAGTGGCAAAAAAGAGAAAGAAAAACACTAAGAAGTTGGATTTCTTGCTTTTCTAGCTCCCGATAGCTTCAACTACAAGAGCTTCTTTGCCACAGTTGGCCTGTCAGCAAAATCTGCTGATGATGTCAAGAAGGCCTTCTTCGTAATTGACCAGGACAAGAGCGGCTTTATTGAGGAGGACGAGCTGAAGTAAGAATGAAACATCTATGTGATGCATAAATCAATGAATGTTTTTTTTTTTCCTACTGGAAATCAATTTATTTTAATTATGTCTGTTCAACCCTCTTGCTTTCCTTTAGACTGTTCCTGCAGAACTTCTCTGCTGGTGCCAGAGCTCTGACTGATGCTGAGACCAAGACCTTCCTTGCAGCTGGTGACAGTGATGGTGATGGCAAAATTGGAGTTGACGGTAATGGACTGCATTTAAATCAGATTAGTAGTGAAAAAAATCAAGTTCCAAATATTTTGTTTTAAAACAAAAAATGCCATACAGACTAGATCATATTCTATCACAGTGGAAGATGTGTACTAGTATAGTAGAATACAAAAAGGCAGGCCAAGAAAATTAAGCGATCAGATGAACACTTTTAATTTTTCACCCAGTTTAAACAAGCTTTCAGAATATCTCATCTTAAAATAAAGAATAAATAGAATAGAGGGCTGCTAAAGTGCATAATTGCTACCAATATGTAATAAGCAGACCAGCGTTATAGCTTTGGCCAAGAAGCAGCAGCTACTAATAAAGGAGATCTCTTCCATTCCATTCCAGGTTACTACCTAAGTTTATGTATCTTAATGTGTACCTTAATGTTTCCAAATGTCTAGTGTATTCATTAAAATAATTTGCATTAGTTCTTGCACAATAATCTAACATTTAAACAAAATATATATAGTTTACTCATTGCATTATTGGTGCATTGTATATTACTGACAGACAAAGCAAAGCTAAACTTAAATGTGTTTTTTTGTATTATTATAAAACCTCATGCAAATGCACCTTTTATATAGATATTAGACTGGGTTCTTAATAAACCACAAGTGACGATTATTCTGGGACAAAAGACATAAAGCATATCATGTTAATTAATGTTTATGTTTGATTAATTGTCTGTTTCTTTTGTTTTTTATTCCACAGAGTTTGCTGCCCTTGTGAAGGCTTAAGTGCTCACGGACCCCATTTCTTGTTTTCTTTTTTGGAAATAGGTCTCTATACTTTTGTAGTGTTCCTGTCTCCAATACTTCATTATTTTTTTATACATGTATTTATTTTTGACAACTCTGGACTCCTCACTGCAAGAAAAAAAATGTCTTAAAACCAAAATGTCTTAAAACCATGTTGCTTATTTATTGCTTGTTAGGTATGTATTTATGCAAAGAGCCTAACCTGTGCAAATATAAAATGCATTTTGCACTTTTGACAATGAAATAAATTTGCATTTGGTGTATAAATTTTCATCTTTTGATTATCTTACACTTGTCTAATCTTGCATGAACCAGTTTGAAGTAGATTAATTATCAAGTTCTTCTTATAAATTCTTTTAAGTGAAAGAAACATGGAATTGAGTATTTAATCCCATTCCATGTAAATAACGCATTCTTTAGGTGGGATAATGGTATAGTTAAAAAGAAAAACCATTAACTGTTAAAGCTAGAGATTTTCTGCTCTATCTCTGGCATGGAGGGTCTGAGCAGAAGGAATGTACAGACGTTTCTAAGCTACGTTCCTCTATACACACTCGGCTTCATTACTGTACAGGCATCACTTACATGTGTCTATAATTATCCAAGACAGATCAGTATCATTGCATGTATGTAGTACATACATGAGACTGGTGTTGCTATACTTGTTAGGTCTTACTGGGAATTGCTCGTGCAAGGCTTTAATTCAGTCAGACAGCTCAATTTTCATTAGATCACATGAATATACAGTAAAATGTCCTTCTTATCTTTAAAACTAAGCTAAATGTGCTGTATCCTGGACTTTAAAAGGGTTTGTTTAAGATTTGCTCACACTACACATGTAAAACCTAATTTAAAAAAAAAATCTAATAGAAATAATTTATGTTGGGGACTATACTTCAAGAATTACGAATTTTGAATGACCAAATATCTCAGTTGTTATCTGTCACCCCGCTAAATGTATGTCTTCCATTTGATTTAGTTCAGCAAGTTGTCCAAAAAGTCGTCAAACATAGAAGAAACAAATGCTTTTTAGCATAACGCAACTTTATTTAAAAAAAAAAAAAAAACTCCTTAACATTATTGCCATTTCTTTTTAAACACATACAGAGTAATCCCATATTAACACATACACACAGTTGCACTTTGAATTAGTTTCTTTAAACAATATTTAGAACAGTATAATTACTTAATAAGAACTGTATAATTTTGTGGTATACATTGGCCTTTACATGCCTCCAGGTACAAATCAAGTGGGCTTAAACTTGGGGACCTAGGAGAGCCTGAGCAACCAATCCAAGAAGCCAAAAATGTTGATCCAACAGAGTCTTTTGGTACATACTGTAAATTAATTTCTGATCTCACAATAATCCCAGGATGAAAACAGGCAGATTTTGAGTTTGTATAACTGGCGGGAAAAATCTCATAGTAAGTGATGATACTGCCACCTGCAGCTGTCCCGGAAACCAATTGATTAGTCGATTAATAAACAGATGAGTATTAATATACAGCCTACTGTAAATGTTTTTATTTGTGTTTATGAGAATGATATATATATATATAAAAATATATAAAATTATAAATTATACATTTATTTTAGAGTTATATTTATAATTATATATTTGTTATTCTGTATAGCTTAAATGTTAATATTTTACACATACATGCATACATTGTGGAGGGGGGCCGGAGGGGGGGGGGGTTGGACCATGGGTTAAGTGGGTTAACCCTAACGCAAACAAAGTTCCACTAATGATTGTGTCTAAGCTTTTTAATGGCGAATAGCTATCACCTTACGCAGCTTTCGTAAACAATGCATTAAATGTAATAGCATTTTGTCAGAGTAGAAATACTAGGGTGGGGGGAGTGGGGGTTGGGGTGTGGGGAATGAGTCACTAAACACAAAAGTACACTTTTCAATCAAATATTTCTGGTACAGTAATTTAGGCAGTATCTGTATACTTCCTGAGGTACATATATTGTCCTTGAATATACTGTATTGTAGAGTAAACCCAATTGAGCATAAATCATGTAATGCATTGGATTCACAATTTCGAACAATTTTCATAGCCTACTGTAGCTGCAAAAAAAAAAAAGCCATTAAAGCACCAAAGCCATGCTTAATGTATTCCACTGAGTTTAATCAACAAATACGCAGATAATCCTTTAATTTCTTTAATATACCACGATTTAAATACTAACATCATCTCTTCAAAAGCTTTTTAATGCAATATGCTCTTAAAGATATTGATTTGTTACAATGAACATGTTTTAAAAATGGCACAGACGAGCAAGAAGTAAACAAACACCCAAAAATTATGACAAAAAAGTATTCCACCATGTGTTCAATGTTTGAGCAAATAAGGATTAGTTATTAATACATTATTAATACTATACTATAGCTGCTTTAAGATCAACTTGCTTACAAACATCTTTGAAATGTCTTTCAAAAGGCCTAAATTGAAACTATCATAAATCCAATAATGCTTTTTCACTTTCTCTTTAAACTGAACTATATCTCTTAACAGTAGAAAGGGGTACAGTATGTGAAGATTCCTAACTGTGTGTCTCAGAATCAGTTTGGCCTCTTTACACATCAGAAAGAAATTTCTTGGGAATTTTCACTTCTAGACATGCTGAAAAAAGGAAACAAATATTAGTCATAATAATGACAACAAATTTGAGCGCATACGTTTTTTTTTTCTTATAAAACTATGATGAATGTGTTTTATTATTTAGTAATACATTAAGCCTGAAATTACACAAGCATATGTTACATAAATACATTACAAAAACAGTACGATGACAATAAAAAGCACAACTATAAACCTGACACTCGACTGATTCCCGTTTCAGAGTCTATGCACAGAAACCGAATTGATAATCCGATGCGTTTACATTTTAGGGCAGTCCTCAAAGCAAATGCATTGTAAAGCTTTCCGGTGAGCAGCAGCGATGAAAGCAGCGCTAAGGAAGAAGGAAAAAAAAAAAACCGATCATATGGACGGAGTGAGAGTCTCAGCGCAGCTCTGTCTTCACTGTTCATCCGGCTCAGCAGCGTGTATTATTAGCCCACTGGTGAGTATTAAGCACTTTTACATATACGTACATTTTAACCATCTTCATTTATACGCTTATAAATAGAACGGCCTGACTACTGGATACGTTTTTCAGGCAACTGCTTGGCACGCGGTGTCTGTTACGCGCGTGCCTCAAGTTTCGGTGAGTGGACACACCGCGCGAGCGTATATAAACCTCACGGCGCGGAGCATGTGGTCACTGCAGTAGCCAGGTTTCATCAGTCCGAGTGCACATCGCAGCCCCAAACACAGTCTGAGGTGAGTGAGTGTCTGCACACTTTTATCATTTTGAAAATGTATTTTAATTTTTATTATTGTTATATTAAAATATATATTCTTTTTTATTATTTATTTCTTTTTCATTTATTTATTTATTTACTACAATTAAATAGGATGTGGCACTTCAAACTTAGCCTTTAGTCATTCATATGACTAAATTTAGCTTGTAGTTAATAAGTCTGCATCTTTAATATATTAAAATCCTGTATTGATCACAAAATGTTCATGTTGCACTGTCCATGGCACTTCAGGATGCAACAATTATGAAGTTATAGGTGTTATATACAGTCTGTGAGAACTTTACCTTTATAAGTTGTTTATTCATCTTTTCCCTTATCTTTCCCCCTTCAAAGCAAAAATGGCATTTGCTGGTATTCTGAATGAAGCTGACATCACCGCAGCCCTGAAGGATTGCCAAGGTACTGTCCTCCCGAACTTTACAAGAATGTTACCAAATTACTTGAACATCACGGCTTAACCATAAAGAACACGACTCTCAAGTAGAGCTGTCACACTTCAGAGCATTCTTGACAAATTAAAGGCATGAGTGATTTTCAGATTACAGTCTTCAAAACCTTAACTGTTATTTGTTCTTCAGCTGCTGACTCTTTCAACTACAAGAACTTCTTCAGCAAGGTTGGCCTGAGTGGAAAGTCCAGCGATGACGTCAAGAAGGCCTTTGCCGTCATTGATCAGGACAAGAGCGGCTTCATTGAGGAAGATGAGCTGAAGTAAGAATCTAATTTCTAGAGTTTTCGTTTCTTTTAGTTGAAAATAATCGAGAAATAGCCATATAAAACCTCATCTCTTCCCCTCAGGCTGTTCCTGCAGAACTTCTCCGGTAGTGCCAGAGCTCTGACTGATGCTGAGACCAAGGCCTTCCTTGCAGCTGGTGACAGTGATGGTGATGGCAAGATTGGAGTTGATGGTACGTAAACAACACTGGTCTTTAGGCATTATCTTTACATAATGAAGACAAATCTGTGAGAAAGACAAACTCTCAGATTCAATTCTGTTATCTATCTCAGATATCTATTTATGTTCTATTCGACTTTTAATCTAGTGTCCATATGGTTGGTCACTGTAGTATTTAATGCTTTACCTAAAAGATCTGTAGCATATGTAGCACATGGGTGACACTGTGGTATAGTGGTTGGCACTGTGGCCTTGCACCTCCAGCATAGGGGGCTTGATTCCCGCCTCAGGGTCTGTGTGGGTGGGTTTTTCATGTTCTCTTAATGCTTGGTGGGTTTCCTTTGGATTCTCCGGATTTCTGCCACAGTCCAAAGACATCAGGGTAGACTAGTTGGCCTTCCCAATTTGCCCCTAGTGCATAAGTGAAAGTATGAGTGTATGTGTGCCTATGTGATGGATTAGCACCATGTCCAGTGTTTACCCTGTTTTTCTGCCCTGAGTTCCCTATAATAGTCTTCAGGCCTCCCATGATATTCCTCAGGATAAATGCTATAGAAAAACAAGCGTTTAATACCTTTAAATCACAGTTAATTTCACTTGTTGTTGCTTTTTTTTCTTTTCCAGAGTTCGCTGCCCTTGTTAAGGCTTAAGCACATCATACAGCCTATTTTTGGAGTTGACGGTAAAAAGCTTTTCTTTATCATTTTATTAACTCCACTATGGGTTGTTCCTAACCCAGTTTTTCTGCAGATATATATTATGTTGTTTTTTTCTTCAGAGCTTGCTGCTGTGGACAAGGATTAAATGACAGCTGACCATGACAACCTCTTACTGCAAAGGAACAGCAATTCCAAAAGCCTCACTTCAGTCAAGTTGATTTTTATACATGACTTTGACATGCCTGCGCACCTTCTGCTCCCAAGCTGCCCACTGTCCTGACTTTAAATGGCAAATGGTTGATTAAGACATGTCACAAACATGAACTTGGGGTACAATATAATCTGTGATGCACTTTTTGGGAAAGGATGGTAAGAAGATAATAAATGTCCTTTTTTCATTTTTTGTGTCCTCTCCTTTTCTTCTCTTATATTATTTTGCAACGTAAGACATGTACAATTTGTGGTTATTAAAAAAAAAAAAAACTAAGGTACAAAACAAAATGGATTTACTATGGGGTGCAGTTTGAAAATTAAAAGAAATGTTTCTTCCTCTGTAAAAACAATTGTAAGTTATGTTAGAAAGTCTGATTCTCATTACTTATACATGATGGAAAATTTTAGTATAGATGCAAAAGATTTAAATCAAGCCAAAAAAAAAGTGTAACTCATACACTGCCAATTTTCTTAATATAATAAAAACTATAACAAGAGCAAAAGACCAAAGGAATGCATAAATTCAGAAGAAGTCGGTACTGTATGTTACCTGGCCTCTAAAATTACAAACTGCTCCTTCAATATAGAAAATCTTTCCCATGTAAAGCTTAGAAAACATTGATTGGTAATCAACACAGTGAAAAGTACTATTCATTGGGACAGTTTCTATAGAATTGCTATTGTTCTGGTTAGCACAACTACAACCTAAACCTCAATGTCAGAGTGATATACTGGTACTGGGCTTACACGAAACTGTTAGGCAATGTTGTTGGACTTATTACCATTTCCCCCTCCACATGCTACCTCGTAAGAATAGAGGTAAAGTTTAGAATTGTGTGCAACTAAGACATGCCTCGCTTTTAGACAAACTTCGTCCCTTTTTTCTGTGTGACTCTGTATGTCTCTATTTAAATCTATGATCTAAATACCATTGTACACAAATCCAATATTAGCACTCACAACATCAGTGTCAACTCATTATAATATGGCCCACGGGTTTTTGCAGATTGCAGGTAGTAATCTCTGACACTGTTTGCTGTTGTTCAGCACAGAGCTGGATTATTGCAGACGTACGAGTTAGTTCTGACTGTGTAATCTGATTGGACAAGAGGGATTCCATGAGTGGTGATGTAGAGCATAACAGCCCTGGGACGTTCATCTACTGTATATGTATCACTTCACACATCACATGTGTTGTATAATCGCTAATTACACTAACTGTCAGTAGCCAGCATAGGTGAATGTAATTCATTATGGTCCGCAGTACTGGAAAGAGGAGAGCAGTCGCCTGCCAAACCAGTCACGGAAGCGCTTTCATAAAGAAAACATATCTGATGAAGTTATGTATCTTAAACAACACTTTGCCTTCTTAGTAACTGCTGCTTAGTCATTATAAATTGGCTCTGATCTGTCCATGTTGTTCTGTTCATGCCTAACTCGAGCTACAAAGCTCATCAGCTTCTAGCCCAGGCTGAATCCCAAATCCCTCTCAAACCCCTGATCATGGGCTTTACAGTATCTGGTTTGTGGAACAAGGAATTATACATTCTACACAATGCACTAGATTTCCACTTCACGCTGTTTGGGATTCAACCATGGAACCACAGAAGTTAGCTGATATTCTAAAGTAGACTAAGTGGAAATATAAAGAACAACTTGGGATATTTGCAGGACTGTCCATCACTGCCATAATTTGGCTAAATAATACAAGTAAGAATTTAAAATACACTAACTGTTGGTTGCTAACTGAGGGGTTCATCATTGTGCATCATAGCCAAGCCATGCTGATATTTAGTACAATAGCACTCCATCTCGTGTAATATTAATTAATTATATACGCCTTTACTTGTTCTTTTATACCAGTTCAATTTTGTCCATGCTTGGTTGCCATAATTACTGTGGGTTGCCAAGTATTTCTGACAAATGAAACATTGTTCTTTGTGGGTTTTTTCAATCCTCTTTCTCTTTGCTCACATTCGCCACTGATTGAATGTGTTCTTATAGTCCCTAAATGAGTGGGTCCGAAACAAATCCCAAATGAAAAGGAGAACAAGAGGAGAACAAACTCAAAATTAGAATAACAATAAACTAAAATAAAACCTCCGTATGCTTGCACACCAAGTTATTTCACAGTGCTAGTGTGGAACTGTCCTATGGTGTTGATTGTGTTCAGGTGTGTGTGTAGAAATAAGGTGAGCTTGGGCGTGGCAGAGTTCATGGGTGTTGGGAATTGTAGTCTAGCCCTGCCATATTTGTAGTTTGCAGTGTGTCCTGGGAAACCATGTTTCTTGATGATTCCAGTGTTAACCCAGGACAGTGTGCAGCGCAAACCTAAAATATGAATTTATTCCTACTAAGAAAGTCATTCAGTAGTGCTTGTTTTATACACTAAGTAGTATTTTGCTTCATTGCTACAGTAGGCAGAAAGCTCGTAGGGTCAGTTTGAGTAAAATAATTTTCAAATGCACAGAAAGAAAGATTAGAATGCTATCTTGGAATCCTGTGCCTGTCTGAATGAAAATTCCTTTGTCTCTTCATGGTTATATAAATATGCAGCATCTGTCCACAAATGCAAAAAAAAAAGTAAAGGGATAGTTCCCTACACTGTAACACTACCAGTAAGTTCTTTGACATTAGACTCTGTTGACAGGCTCATATGTCGTCTCTTCTTCCTCAAGCCTACCTCACAACCTGTGCCTTACTGTTCCTTATCATTTCACACATTATAAACATCATGCCATGCTGAGGTTATGCTGACGTAAGTTTAACACTGAAACTCCTGTCACTCATCCACAGGTTGCCTTTACAGCATTATAAATGCATCTCTTCCATGACAGTTAACATTGGTAAACCTGCCCAAGCTGCTACAGGCCTATGTATAAACAGCAAATATAGAGATATGGACTAACAGTTGCATTTGAAGTGAGACAAATCTACCATGATGCTGTTTATCCTAATTCTGAGCAATGATGGATCCAGGTCCTCTCCTGAAAACACTGTGGGGGGATGCCAGGGCACGTCTAGCTCTGCTACTGTACTTTACATCCCAAAAATCCAATTGATCCTGAGCTTTGTATGTTTCCCCAAGTTCTCATGGATTTACTATTGTCAGACTGGTTGCACTGGTTACATGTGAATGATGTAAGTATGTGAGTGAATGGTGCACTATGATGGACTAGGATTACATGCAGGGTGACCTGTGCTGTGTCTCTCGAAATCTGTGATATGCTCGAAATCTATTATAACCATGACCAGGTTGAAGCAGGTTCTAAAGATGAATGAATGAATGAATTAAAATGTATATGTTTCAGAAAACATTTGATCGGAAATGTGTTATTGAGTTGTCATATAATCACCTATATGATATATACACACACACTCAGGTGTGAGAGAATGTGCATGAATGTGCGACTTCTATGTAGAAGTGTGTGTGTGTGTGTGTGTGTGTGTGTGTGTGTGTGTGTGTGTGTGTGTGTGTGTGTGTGTGTGTGTGTGTGTGTGTGCGAGTGAGAGTGTGTCTAGCTTGTGAAAGTGAGAGGGGCAATGAGGCACCAAGTTGTGTGAATTGGCGTGTGTAGTGCATATGTCTGCAGGGCGCGCACTGCTCACGCTAAAGGTTAATTAGGCCAGTAAGTAGAGCCTTGCGGCAAGAATTTGATCCACTGACAGGTAACCTTATAGTCAGACATCGTCTGTGTCATCAAGCCTTATATAAGTCCACACTTGGTAGACACACACAGAGAAGAGCAGTGCTTGGATCCAGCAAGGGGAGTCGCTGCACATTGGTGAGCATCATCTCAGCATCACAACTACACTAAATCAGAGAGAGTTAACTGGATATTGACAAAGTTAGACCTGTCACCTAGAAAAAAAATTATGGTTCGTTTTAAGCTCATATAAGTTAGAGAATTATTACTAAGCTAGTGAATGAAAAATAGAACTTCTTAACATTTTCATGTATTAATGTCAAAAGGTAAGTAATCTTAAATGTATTATTATTATTATTATTTTTTGTAAAAAAAAAACTTTAAAAAAACTAAAAAGTTGAAATTACTTACAGGTAACATTGTTACATGTACATTAAGTTTGCTGTTTATGAAAAAGAAATCTATTAACAAATAGCCATGTGTCTGAGGGTTGACAAATCTGTTAACTAGCTGTGGTAATATTTTAATTATAATAAGCTGCACTCAGCAATAAGGAGAGTCCCTTATCTTGACAATAGCATGGAAATATTAATGGCACTGATTTTTTGTATCTTTTGAATGCGTATATCAGTGGTCTGATATTTTGTATCACTATATTCAAATTGGTTAAAAAGGTGAAAGAGGTGAAAGAGGTGAGAGATATTGAGATAACCAAAAAAGCACATCCGAGAGTATGTGGCTGAACTTTTCCATGTATTCATTTTCCCATCTAATTGTAAGACATACTTATAAGAGAGTTATCACTGAAACTAAATTGAGAATTTCACTTAAGCTACAAATATCTAATTCAATCGTTAAAAAATTCACTTATAACTGCAATGTGTTAACATTTCTTGTGTGGCCTTTATTAAGAAAGAACTCACAGATGTTCATTTCTGGAAATAATAATAATAAATAATACGTTTTATGGAAATGATTAACCTCCGTTCATTTTTGTGTCTTGACAGAGTAAATATGTCTCTCACTAATATCCTCTCTGCTGAAGCCATTGAAAATGGCATTAAGGACTGTGAAGGTGAGCTGAAGCAGAACGAAACTAACAAGAATGTTTAAATGAAACGTAAACACAATTCTAGTATGTGAGATGAAATTACTGTGCCTGAAAACTTAGTACTGAGGTCACGGCTGGATCTTAATGTTAAGCTTAAATCTAAAGAAGAAGAGCTTCCGTTGGTTGATTTTCAGTGTGATAGCATCACAGGTCGGTCTCATTTGTGCACTTCTCCTGCAGCCCCAGAGTCCTTCAGTACCAAGAGATTTTTCCAGCTCATTGGCCTGACCAAGAAAAACCCAGAAGAAATCAGGGAAGTGTTCCGCCTCTTAGATGACAACAACAGTGGCTTTATTGAGGAGCCGGAGCTCAAGTATGACTCTTTTTTTTTTTTTTAAGTTGAATGCTTTCTGTTTTATGTAAGCAGAGGACTTCTCCAATTATTACCCATTAATAACTGATTTCCAAGTTCCCTCTGCTTTATGCAGAATTTGTAGCATTACATGAGCAAGCTAAGAGAGAATACAGATTCAATACATCATTTTAATCTCTAGAATGTTTGCTATTTGTAATAAACACGATTAGACACGATTGTCTCTAGACCTTGTGGCAATGAGAGGAAAGTGACTGACATTGACTGCAGTTTACTGAAAAAAGACTTAATTTGAGTAAACTGAGGATAAGAATGCATAAAACAGTACTTGAATTTAATTTCTAAAAGTTATAAATTTTGCATGCATGTACAATATGTATGTTATTAGTGGATGATGTCTGACTTTATTTTATTTTGTTTGTTTGTTTGCCTCAGGTTCTTCTTGCAGAGGTTTGGTCCAGGGGCCCGAATTCTGACAGAGAATGAAACCAAGAACTTTATGTCAGGTTTAGATGGTAACAGCGATGGCAAAATTGGAGTAGATGGTAAATGCTGCGAATAATTGTTTTTTTTTCCTAAGTGTTGTTTCAATAATAGTTTCAATAATCATGGTTACTGGTATAATAGATTCTCACTTTTTGTAAGCGCCCATAACAGTAGCACTCTGTGTTCACCGTATGTAAATGCATTGCACTGCAGCTTCTTAAAGGCAGTTTTGAGCTTTTATAATTATTACCACTGCAGGCATAGATTTGAGGATTTAAGTAGGAACAGTGGCTATCTGGTGTGCAATAGATGAAAAGTACCTATCAACATGTGGTTTTCTAATAGTGTGTATAAAACACACGAGAGAGAGAGAGAGAGAGAGAGAGAGAGAGAGAGAGAGAGAGAGAGAGAGAGATTACTTCTGTAATACAGGTTGCTGTGATACTATAACAGACACAAACATTGTGTTTACAACATTAGTTAAAAACATTTTTTTAAAGTTTTTTTTCTAAAATGTAATAGATTATAGAAATATATGAAACCCGTTATCACACTAATAATTGCGACCCGTAGCTAAGTATGAGACCCTTGATCCACAATTATGACTTGCATTCCAAGATCCCAGTATTTTGTATCAGTATCAAAAAAAATCCCAGTATAATGTCTAGGATAATATATAATATAATATCTAGGTTAACCTACTTTTAGCTACAAAGCTAAATAATATATTATTTTACTATTCATTCGAAAATAAGTGAAAGAATAAGTAAGTATTAGGGATTATAACCAAACAAGTTTTCATTCTTAATTCTTTTTTTTTTTTTAACTGTACCATACTGTAACACATTACATTAAAACATAGTCCTGGCGAAATCAATGCTGTACATAAAGTAGGTTACAATAATTCTCAAAGACATAGCCCAGTATGCAGATTTATTCTTGTTTAATATATTTAATCTATGAATACCTTAGAGAACCCAGAGAACGGTACAACACCTTTGGTCTATATGCACTAGTGTCTCCTGTCTTTGCTTGCAGAATTCCTGAGCATGGTCTTGTCTTAAAAGCATGGCTGATTTTCAGTCCTCTCCCATCAGCCACGTGTGCTATGGCCTCAACCGTCCTGCTGCTTCTTATGTTTCCGAAGGTATTTCAAGGACCAACAAGTGCTCATTTTTATTTGTTCTGGGACTGCATGTATTATGATTGAATGTATGATATTGTCTATGTGCTCGTCCCATATGACCAAGGAGAAACGATTAAAGTAAACTCTAACTGCAATATGTTGTGTCTTGTTTTTAAACCTACTTTAGATTATTGTGCATTACTCTGCACTGTTTATTGTTAGATGCAGACTTAAAACTGACTCAATATTAATTTAAAATATATTTTAAAAATTGGGCTTGTTTATTCTCTGCTATTATTCAGAAGTTATATGCTGAAATATTGTTAATTATTCAAAATTATTATTAAAATAAGGATACATATTTAGAATATTTAGTCATTTCAACCCTGCAGCCTCAGAAGCATATAGCTTGCACATCTAATGATATTCCTTTCTGAAAAGTCCTACATGTGTACACTAAACTTTTGAGATGTGCACTCACTAGCAACTTTTAAGAAACACCTAGACACCTGCTTAATTCCGCAATTATTCAATTAGGAAACATAAATCACGCAGAAACTAATTAATCTAATTAAAATGTTTTGTCTTCATTTGGAGCATAGAGTGAGTTACTCTAAACTAATATATGGGGGGGCTGAGCATTATGCATAAAAGTAGACTATAGAGGTCTTGCATGTTGCTTGTTACATGACCACCTGCCATTTTGTCAAGTAATTTATCCGTAGTTTTGTTCTTGTGCATGGGCCCAAACCCTGGAAGACTGCTTGCCATGGTCAAAAAGAAGAAAAGAGATTTGTGATTATCAACCATCCAGCATGGAGACAAGACTAATCCTGGTCAATAATGGCACTCTGTTGGTGATCACCGATGATGCATTTGTCGCAGTGGGGGTATGGTGGAGCATCGCCTGCAGACAGACAGAGACAGAGCAGATAACATGTCATACTCTCCACATATTACTTTAAAAAGTTTATGAGCAGAGCAGAGAGGGCATGTGTGTGGCTGTGGTTATGTATGTGAGTCTGTGTGCGTTTGATTATATGACTGTGTGTGTGTGTGTGTGTGTGTGTGTGTGTGTGTGTGTGTGTGTGTGTGTGTGTGTGTGTGTGTGTGTGTAAAGCACCTAGTAGACTGCTGACAAGCTGGGTTAGAAAAGAAATAAAAGTTTTGAGACTGACCTCTTCCACCTCTTAATTCCCCCAAAATCTCAAAATTGCTCCACTGGTGCTGAAACCCAGGAGTGAAAGATTATATGCTTTGGAGAATACCTGCCATTTGCTGAGTTCGTACAAACCCTCTCCAGCATCCATCAGACACAACCCTAGGAGCCCCTCCAACTCCATGCTGAGCAGAGACAATGAGTCCAGACCCTGCTCTGAGCCCAGGCAGAGGATCTGCAGCTACTTAATAAACCTAACCAAAAGAAAAGAAAACCAAAGATATACTTATCTTACCTTACTTCCTATCGAATCAAAAAACAATAAAAACATGTATTACAAAAATGGTGGCGACTTCCACCATTTACAACATTAGTGACAAGTTATTTACAACAGTCTGAGTTCTAAGAGCAAATCAGAAACATGGTCAGACAACTCACAAACGAGGTCAAGGAGAATATACAGAGAGTCATGCACAGGATAAACGCACGACAAGGCAACAAGAAACACAAATAAAAATGTATGTATGTGTCCCATCCTATCAAATCAGGTATTAAGTGCCATTTTAAGCTGTGTGACTTAATACCAGTTTTGATGTAATGGGTCACATAGACTCTCATGGACTCAACATGGCAGCTGCACTTTTTGTTTTGTTTTTTAATGTACAAATAAAGAAAACATACACAAATGGAGTTGTATAATTTTTCTGTGAGACTATTCATATGTTATTGTTATTATTATTATTATTAATTCAAATTCAAATTAAACTTTTATTTGCCACATACACAGTCATACACAGTACGATATTCAATTCAATTAAATTTTATTTGTATAGCGTTTTTAACAATTGTCATCGTCGCAAAACAGCTTTACATAATCAAAATAATTATGTAAGATATACAGTGAAATGCTTGTACGACCGCCTGTGACCATAAAAATTTTTTAAAACAATTTACAAGAAATAAATAGTGGAGTAAAATAAGAGTAAGTTTAGCTTAGAAACATAAGAAAATAGATGTTCATAAAATAGCAATAAATTGGCCTCCGAGTGGCGCAGTGGCAAAGTGCTTGCCCTATCATCTGGAGATTGCGAGTTCGATTCCCCGGTGATGCTGTAACCGCCCGCAGCCGGAGGTCTAGAGAGAGCTGACTGGCCGAGGGATGAGAGGTACTTAGTGCTCCCACATTAATCACGGCTCTACAGCCAATCAGGGGCGTCTGTGAGCTCACGCAAGCGGAAGGAGCGGATAGCGCTGTCCTCCGAGTGTGTTACTCCGCCCCCAACGGTGCGGGAGCGAGCAGTTCAAAAAGAGGCGGTCGGCTGGCGTCACGTGGTTCAGAGAAAACATGTGATAGTCTTTGGCCCTCCTAACTGAATGGTAGTAGTAGCCTTAATGTGGGAGCATTAATGTGGGAGCCCCCTAGTGACGGGGAGGAATTGAACATGACTAAATTAGGAAAAATTTAAATAAAATTAGAAAAATCAAAAAAAAAAAAAAGACATGTCAAAAAATATGTCATATTTATGATAACGTAATGTAAACATAAAACCTTTTAACCAGTATACTTATAAAAAGTGTCAATTGCTGTGTGTGGCTTTATTTTTTTATTCATCTAGAATTATTGTTTGATAAAAGTTCTGCTGTTTTGATTGTGTAGCTTTATTACCAGCCAACAGATCTGTTACCAGCAACAGATTACCTTTGTCTTTCAGGAAGAGCAGCTGTTTACCAAGGAGGAAGGAGGTAGAGTTTTTGTCATGCCCTGATGACAATAATTAAGTTTAATTCAGTTAATATTGATAAGATAGGGATATGACTAAAATTTCATTATATTTCCTATATCTTTATCTTAAAAGTTGCTCAAAAAAATGATAATAACATTTTTATGGTCATACTATCCGTTATTACCTCTAAAGGTAGTTTCCTCTAAAGGTTTCTTACTATTGCCATCTCAGAAAGTTTTTTCCCAGCTTGTTTATTAGGGACCAAATGATAGTCATAGTCTATACTTTTTCTTTACATGTTCTGCCTTATTTTAATGTGTTTTTAATTTTGTAACTACTGTTAAACAGTGACTACTGTTAAAAGCCCTATACAAGTTATTGAACTAGAATATTACTTACAATTCTCAATTTACAATTTACAATTACAATTTACTCAAGTTCTTACAATTGAATTGAATTGAATTGAATTGAATTGAAAAAACCTAAAACAATATGTGAATCATTGTTTCTTTTATTTAATGATCATAAAAATTAAATGTTTTTGTTCCTTTAGTGAAAACAATATAAATGTTGTGTCTTGAAACAAAGATGGTCTCAGTTGAAGTCAGATAACTTTCTAAATTCTTGCAAAATCATAGAAAGAATGGTATCGATATAAAATATCAAAAAGGCAATGCTTAGCTAATAAATATAATTATCTAATTATAAGTTATATCTGGAAGTGTGTCTCGCTTTTTCCATAGAAATCTTCTTCCATGTTATTGTAAGAACTTGAGTAAACTGTAATTGTAAATTGTAAATTGAGAATTGCAAGTAATATTCTAGTTCAATAATTTCTTATTTCAACATTTCTTAATATTATAGATTTCCACTGTAGTCTTTATGAAGCAGGAACACACAATGTGTGTTTTTTTTTTCCCTGGAAGTACAGAATGGAAATAATTTATCATGTTGCTTCTCGACAGGAAACATATGTCTCTCATCGATATTCTCTCTGCAGAAGACATGCCATTGAGATCTTTGAATGTGAGTTGATGCAGAACAAAAAACACAAAACTAAGCTAACTAACTAAAATAAATTAAACAAATATGTTAAAACAATAAGCTATCATTATCACATGAAACATAAATGTACTTCTAGCATGTGAGATGAAATTACTGTAAACTTAGTACTGAGGTCATGTCTGGATTTTAATGTTAAGGTGCAGTGAAAGCTCCAATCTGAAGAAGAAGAGCTAATGTTGGTTGATTTGCAGCGTTGCAGTGTGATCGCGTCATCTGTCTCTCTTGTGCACTTCTACTGGCAGCCCCAGAGTCCTTCAGTTCTAAGAGATTTTTCCAGTGTCCCGCCTCTTAGATGACAATAACAGCGGGTTTATTGAGGAGTCAGACGTCAAGATTTTATTTTTTATTTTAATGCTTTTTGTTTTATGTAAGCAGAGGAATATCACAGTGATTATTCATCAGTAATTGATTTTCAAGTTCCTTCTGCTTTCATACAGACTTTGTATTTAAGCATCATTTAAGCAAGCTAAGTGAGAGAACAGATGCCTACATAAAGCATTTAAGATTGCAAGCCATTGGGGATGTATCTTCTGTCTTTAATCCGGACTACGAAATTCTACTTTGATGTTGACTGCAACATCATTTTTGCTGAAGGTTATATACAAAATTTTGTGTGTGTGTGTGTATATATATATATATATATATATATATATATATATATATATATATATATTTTTTTTTTTTTTTTACACATGAACTCAATTTGACAAAACAAAACCAACCCTACCCTTACCATCAAAAGGTATATTTGAGTAGGGATGGAGTCTATCATCTTTCACATAACTGAAATAGCTGCCAACCTTTGGGCTTTTAATTTAATTTAATTTAATTTAATTTAATTTAATTTAATTTAATTTAGTTAGTTAATTAGTTAGTTAGTTAGTTAGTTAGTTAGTTACTCGGTTAGGAAAGGGAAAAAAACATGTAGCTGTCAATATTTTTACTTTAGGCTTTTTGCTTGTTTTACATATAAAATTCTTCGACAGAGAGTCTTCAGTATACTTCTGCCTACCTTCCAGACACTGCAAGTGATTGATGGACTTGTTGTTCATGAATTGAATTCAATTTTGAGAGCAATACTTTGACAAGGTATTATACATGTCTTTTCCTTGTGCACTCCTCTTGGCATCCCCAGAATTTTTCATTTCCAAGAAATTGAAGCTTCTTTACTCGACTAAGAAAAGTCCAGAAGAAATCAGCACTGGGTTTGTTAAAGAGTCAGAGCTCAAGTATGTGTTTTTTTAAATTTTTTTTAAGTTTATTATATTTCATGTAAGCCAGGGTTGTCAAACTGTATCCAGACAGGGATGGTCTGGGTGCAACCTACCATTTCAACCAAGCAGAAACCACAACTGATAGTCTGTTGAAAAGATGGTGGAATCGGGTGTGGCTTCTGCTTGGTTGGAATGAAAGCCTGCACACACACTAGCTATTTCTGGATCCAGCTATTCCTGACACTGCAGATGTAAGCAGAGGAGTGCCTCAATAATAATTCATCATTAATTGATGTAAAGTTGAAGTTCCCTCTGCTTTTATACTCTGCTGAGCTTTTTGACTCTGCTTTTATATTGACTCTGTTGAGCTATCTAATCAAGTTAAGAGTGATAACAGGTGCAATAAAATAATTTAAGACTGCAAAACATTCAATAGTGAATACACAATTTTGCTATGAGCAGATATGGCATTCAATTCTGTGAGTGGTATTTTTCCCAAGCCATTTTTAAATGTAAGCCACTGGTTGGGTGTTCTGTGCGTTTTTTTTTTTTGTGTGGCACCTTGTGGCCAGGGCAGATAAGTGACTTTAAGGCTGAATGCAGTATAATTTTTATTAAAGCTTTTGCAGTGGGATAGAGAGTCTTCCCAGATGATCTCTTCCCACTAAATGTTCTTAGGCCAGACTGGGTTGATCCATCAAGCAACCTGTTTTCACTTGAATCTTTTTAATGTCCTCAATTTTACATCTACTATAAAAGATATCCAAGGGATATCAACATTGAACGTCCCACGACTAGCTGAATGAGGTATGATGTGTTAGAATGGAAGATGTGCATAGAAACAGTTCTGCACAATTGCATAATTGGTTGGGACTTTGAAATATTTACTAAGAGGGGAAAAAAGAGGCAAACACATCCAGAACAGGAGGCAACAACAAAAACAAAGCTAGGCACAAAGCCAGGCAATGAGCAAACAGAGTATTGGAGGAAAACCCAAAAATCACCAAACCAGTGAATCAAAACAAAGTCAAATCAGATAACATAACAAAAAGCCAGGCTTGGTAAGTTGAGCATTTGCAAAATTACTAAGAATGGTCCTTTCTTAAAAGAATGGGCGATTCCCAGTCCTCTTCCAGCAGCCTTGCATGCTATGGGTTTATCTTTCCTGCTGCTGTTTATGCTTCCAAACACTGTTTTAAAGGGTTCTACTCAAAACCTGGTATAATAGGGATGCCATTCATTTGCAGAATTCAACACAAACAAAAAGAAAGACATTTCAAATGCTTCACTGTAAAAACATAACGTTTCACTGTAAAACAGGATTCCACCTCATGATTGATGGACCCCAGAACCCCACTGAATGATTGATTGAGCTTAATTTCCTAACACATTTGAGGAGACCTTTAACAAAAATAAAGAGTTCACGGTGCATGTGTAAAATGTGTGAAATATCATTCTCCTCAATCTTGCCAGAACTCCCACCAAGTAGAAAACGCATTCTTCTGAACCCGTGTACTGTATACAGTGAATATGCTTAAGCTATATCACAAAACAGGGAGTATAGATGTACTGAATATCAGCATGGCTGTAAAACATAGGCATTAGGGTGAGGCTAGAGTACTGAAAATATCACA
>JAAGKR010004140.1:0-65244 GCA_011419295.1 Clarias macrocephalus
GGGACAATCTTATCATTTTGATTCATACACATTGCATACAGACTTACTTCTTTTTATTGTGTAAAGCTGCTTTGCGACAATGTCAATTGTTAAAAGTGCTATATAAATAAAATTGACTTGACTTGACTTGACTGTGCTGCTCTTCGCAATTTTTGCACAATATTTATTTCACTGCTATTTGCGCACAATATTCTTGTCAAATGTAAACTGTTTATTGCTGCTCTTCCCACTACCTCAATTCATACTGTTATGTGTTACATGGTTGTATCTGTCATGTACCTCTTTGTTTGCACATTTGCACGTGCACTTTGTCTATTGTGTATTTTTGTATAGAAATTTGATAGTTCATTTAGGTTAACTTAAAAATGTTAAAAATCTGTGTTGTAAATTTATGTTGTTGCATGTATGTAGCACCTTGGTCCTGGAGAAACGTTTTTTCGTTTCACTGTGTACTAACTGTATATGGTTGGTATGACAATAAAAGCCTACTTGACTTGACTTACTTGACTTGACTAATTACAGGCCAATATCAAACCTCCCCTTTATCTCCAAGATTCTGGAAAAGGTAGTATCACAGCAGCTATCTTCACATCTACACAGAAATAGCATAAATGAACTGTATCAGTCAGGATTTAGGCCTCATCACAGCACAGAGACAGCACTTGTTAAAGTAGTAAACCTCCTATGGGCCTCTGATCAGGGTTGCGTCACTATACTAGTGTTACTGGACCTCAGTGCAGCTTTTGACACCATTGATCATAGTATTCTCCTTCACAGATTAGAAAAGGTAGTAGGAATTAAGGGAACTGCCCTCTTGTGGCTCAGATCCTATCTGACTGATCGTTATCAGTTTGTAGATTTAGATGGTTACCATTCCTCATGTTCTCAAGTGGTGTTTGGTGTTCCACAGGGTTCAGTTTTAGGCCCACTGCTTTTTTTTTTTGGTCAACATAATTCGTAAACATGGTATTAGTTTTCATTATTATGCTGATGACACACAATTATATGTCTCAGCAAAACCAGATGAGAAAAACCAGTTTGCTAAAATTGAGCAGTGTGTGCAGGACATAAGAGATTGGATGTTAATTAATTTTCTTCTGCTTAATCCTGATCAGACAGAAGTTCTAGTCATAGGACCACAAGTAGCTAGAAGTAAGCTTTCTGATCACACAGTAACTTTAGATGGCCTTTCTGTTCCATCAAATGCAACAGTAAAAGACCTCGGCGTGATTATAGATTCCAGCCTTTAGTTTGAAGCACATGTAGATAATATTACCAGTGTAGCTTTCTTTCACCTTAGAAATATTGCCAAGATAAGAGACATATTGTCACTAAATGATGCAGAAAAACTAGTTCATGCTTTTATCACCTCTAGGTTGGACTATTGTAACGCCTTACTGTCTGGTTCTTCAACTAGGTGTATGAACAAACTTCAGTTAGTACAGAATGCAGCAGCGAGAGTCCTCACTAAAACCAGAAGATACGAGCACATCACCGCTATGTTATCTACACTGCATTGGCTCCCTGTGAAATTTCGCATCGATTTTAAGATACTACTTTTGACATTTAAGGCACTAAATGGTCTCGCGCCACAGTATTTGAGTGAACTGCTAGTGTCTTACGATCCGCCATGCCTACTTCAATCAAAGAATGCAGGCTGCCTGTCAGTACCATGTATTATTAAAACTACAGCAGGGGGCAGAGCTTTTTCTTACAAAGCCCCAAAGTTATGGAATAGTCTTCCTATTAATGTTCGGGACTCAGACACAGTCTCAGTGTTTAAGTCTAGGCTAAAAACCTATTTATTTAGCCAAGCATTTTTGTAAATAGATTAGCCTTACCTAAAGGAGCAGATCTGGGGGACTCATGGACATAGAGTATTCTGGTGAACTGGTATGTTTAGATGCTGTCTTCCCCACTCTCATTGATCACTCAGGTTTGTTGACGGTGAGGTGATTGGTTGCTTTACATCACAGGGAGCCCTCATGTGTGTGTTTCCTTCTGGCTCTGCCTTTTAGTTATGCTGTTATAGTTAGTCCTGCCGGAGTCCCTGCTTGCACTTTGCACTAAATATACATTCACCTTATACATGTTGACTGTGACCATACCTAACTGCCATCTCTCCTTATTTTCTGTTCTCTCCTCTTCTGCTCTCTCCTCTCTCTCCCTCTCTCCTTTCCCTCTCCCTGTCTCTCTGTCGAGCTATACATGTCGCTCCGGAGTTGCCAGTGATCCAGACCCATCTGCCCTCTGGACCCGTCTAACCCGTCCTGGAGTCCTGCTTCTGGTTGGAGATCTCGTCGCATGGATGCCCCATGTGGTCTGCCTGGATTCGTGTGGTGGCTGGGGATGGTTTCCACGAAGACTGTCCTGTCCTCGATTGATGCTGACAGCTGCTCTCTGGGGACCTGTGACTTCAGTTGTTCGATAGCTCAGGACTGGAATTTCCTACAGTCTACCTGAGCCTCCAGGAACAAACTGGACTCCTTTAAATTTTAACACATCTCCTGTTATACTGAACTTCCAGTCTTACACATTATTATGCTGATCAATCCCTGCTATCCGTTATCACCCAGATGAGGATGGGTTCCCTGTTGAGTCTGGTTCCTCTCAAGGTTTCTTCCTATTACCCTCTCAGGGAGTTTTTCCTTGCCACCGTCGCCCTCGGCTTGCTCATCAGGGACAATCTTATAATTTTGATTCATACACATTGCATACAAACTTACTTCTTTTGATTGTGTAAAGCTGCTTTGCGACAATGTCAATTGTTAAAAGCGCTATATAAATAAAATTGACTTGACGTGACTTGTTATAAACATTCCTTTCAAGAATTTTGGAAATAAAAGAGAGAAGCGATACTAGGCGATAGTTGTTAACTGAATCCAGGCAGGGTTTCTTGAGGATGGGAATAACCCTTGACTTCATAAAAGTAGCACGAACATGACTAGATGATATGGAATGGTTGACAATGATTGTGGTGAAGGGAAGTCTTTTGAGATGGCTTGGAACATTGTGGAAGGGATTCGGTCTAATGAACAGGTGGTGGGGTTGGATAAGAAGATGATCTGCAAAATCTCATCAGATGACAGTTTGGAGAATTCTGCTAAGGGAGGAGAGGGAATGTCCTGGAGTTCTGGTGTAGGAATTGGGTTATGAGCAAAGGACTGACGGATTGCTGCAATTTACCCGTCATAGAATGTGGCAAAGTCGTCAGCAGTCAGAGAGGACGGGGCAGGAGGAGCCGGTGGATTGAGTAGTGAGGAGAAGATATTGTGGAGTTTGCCAGGATCATGTGAAGAGGCTTCCAGCTTTTTCCTATAGAAGGCAGCTTTGGCAGAAGTCACATCACACGAGAATTGTAACATGACTTCTCCAAAAAGAAGAGAGAGTCCAGCAAGAGACAAGATCTGCATCAAGCTGTGATTTCTTCGATCTTCTCCCTTTAGTTGTTAATTTTCTCTCTCTCTATCTCTCTGTCGAGCTATACATATTGCTCCTGAGCTGCCAGTGATCCAGAACCGCTCTGCCCTCTGGACCTGTCTGACTTGTCATGGTGTCCCGCTTCCGCCTCCTAACACACAGTAGGACTCCAGAACAATCGCTGCTTTCTGTCATTACCCAGGTGAGGATGGGTTCCCTGTTGAGTCTGGTTCCTCTCAAGGTTTCTTCCCATTGCCATCTCAGGGAGTTTTTCCTTGCCACTGTTGCCGTCGCCCTTTCACATTTCATACCAACTTCCATAATTCTTATGGTTGTGTAAAATTGCTATGCGACAATGACAATTGTTAAAAGCGCTATATAAATACTATTGAATTGAACTGACTTTAAATCATGCAGGCCAGTCAAGTTCTTCCACACCAAACCATGTCTTTATAGTCCATGCGAAATCATGTTGGTTTTTCATATAGTATACAGTAGATAGATAGATAGATAGATAGATAGATAGATAGATAGATAGATAGATAGATAGATAGATAAACCAGCCTCTCTTCACTTTCCAAAGCATTGTCTACTGAGCCCAAGTGGCAAGTGCAAAAATTCTTGCCTTGTGATTTTATGCTGCTAGTTCTGGATATGCACTTAGGGTATGTCTTTGTTCTAACATGCTCTATGGCAGTAATTAACTTTATTGATTGCACCACTGTCAAGAAGCTCCAGCTGCAACCCCTGCATCACCAACTCAATGTACAATCCCATGATGGAGGACCTATAAGAGGAGGGTCTGTAACCCATTGCATTGAGCCCAGCTACATGGCAGCTTACTGGATAAAGAACGCATTCCATCGCCCCTTGAGTACCAAGACTTCCAAGAAATCTTTAGGAAAGTTAAGACAGCAAGACATTTTTATGTCCCAAGCTTCTGAGGGATTCTTCTTTTTGGAAAAATAAAAGGGGTAGTCTCAGGCCTTGTATTAATTACCAGGATTTAAAGAAGTTCACTGCAAGATATCAGTTTTTGATTTTGTATCCTGCTGACTTTTGTACCAAGCTCAAAGTTTTTCCAAAATTGTACCTCCACTGTGCATATGAGGAGTGGAAAACAGTATTTAGCACCACATCTGGTCACTATGAGTTCCTCATGAGATCACAAGGTTTAATGAGATCATTAAGAAAGTTCTCTCACACCTCCTTGAACACAATTCTTTAAATGGTAAATGGCTCACAATTATTATATGTGAACCACGTGGTGTTCTTGGTGTTATACCATTGGGGTAAAGTCAACTAATAAGCAGACGAGGTTATTCTAAAAAACTTGTAATAAGGATCCAAGTTTCAGAGTGTCCTAGGGTATCAATCACTGTTTTTTCCTTTGGTACATCAATTCCACAAACCTACCTGCCATTAAAGGCTAATTCCTATAGCACAATATGTGCTCCCATGCTCATTACCACCCACAGCCATGGTAATTCAGCTGTGGCTGTGTAGACACCGTGTTCACTTATGTGTTTAGGTACAATCAGGTTCCTAATCAATGTCCTAAGAGTCTCACCCCCGTATCTAACACTCAGTTATAGTTGACACTTGGATGAAAGAATTAAACAATAGCAATAAGACTTATTACACATAACTGAATAACAATGGTGATAAATTATGTCACAAATACTTAAGGTCAAAACAAAACATTCTTCATAACCTTTTAAACATAAGTATAAAGTGACATATTTTGCCTTACACAGAAAGTCTGCATAAAAAAATACTTTATTATTTTAAGATAAGGGATAATTTTCAGCACACACAGTAACAACAAAGATAAAATATGAAAAACTTTAAATCATGCATGTTCAAGTCAGTGCACTTAATTTAACTATATAAATGAATGTCTGTTCATGCTTCAGGGTTAGGTCATCTCTCCGGTGTGAACACGCTGGTGTTGTTGGAGAGTACTCGGCCGATTAAAACTCTTCCCACACACTAAGCACTGATACGGCCTCTCTCCGGTGTGAAGGCGCTGGTGATCTTTGAGGTTACTTCTCTGAGTAAAACTCTTTCCACACTGTGAGCACTGATACGGCTTCTCTCCTGTGTGAAGGTTCTGGTGATCTTTGAGGGTACTTCGGTGAGTAAAACTCTTTCCACACTGTGAGCAATGATACGGCTTCTCTCCAGTGTGAACGCGCTGGTGTCTGTTAAAAGTACTGTGATGAGCAAACCTCTGTTCACACTGGGAGCACTGATACGGCTTCTCGCCAGTGTGAATGCGCTTGTGTTGCTGGAGAAGGCTCTTGCAAGTGAAACATTTCCCACATTGTGAGCAATGATACGGCTTCTCCCCTGTGTGACAGCGCCAGTGTAACTGAAGATGACCCTTGCAACTGAAATCTTTTCCACACTCTGAACAGTGATACGGCTTCTCTCCGGTGTGAAGGCATTGGTGTTTGTGAAGTTTACTCTGCTGAGTAAAACTTTTTCCACACTGTGAGCACTGATACAGCTTTTCTCTAGAGTGAATGCGCTGGTGTTTTCGAAGAGTACCCTGTAGAGGAAAACTCATTCCACACTGTGAGCACTGATACGGCCTCTCTCCGGTGTGAATGTGCTGGTGTTCTTGGAAAGCACTCTGCTTTGTAAAACTCTTTCCACACTGTAAGCAGTGATACGGCTTCTCTCCTGTGTGAAGGTGCTGGTGTTGGTAGAGATGATATCGCTGATTAAATCTCTTCTCACACTGTGGGCACTGATACGGCTTCTCTCCTGTGTGAAGACGCTGATGTCGGTCGAGATTACACTGCTGAGTAAATCTCTTCCCACACTGAGAGCAATGAAATGGCTTCTCTCCTGTGTGAAGGAGCTGGTGGTTTTTGAGATTACGTCTCTGAGTAAAACTCTTTCCACACTGTGAGCAGTGATAAGGCTTCTTTACCGTCGTAATGCACTTATGTGATTTGAGGGCATGCTGATCAGCAAAACTCTTTCCACAGTCCGAGCAGTGATGAATTTTCTTCTGTATGTTATTGTCAGAACCGAGAGTACCAGATGATATGGACTGACTGGAGCCTTTTGAGGAGACAGGAAGCTCATGTTTAATCTCTCCTGATTCCCGCAGTCTTATATATTCTTCACAGTGACATCTCTGGATGTGTTTGTCAAGATAAATTTGAGATGCATAGGAAAGAGCACATATAGAGCAGGAAAAACTTCGCAACAGAGCATTGTTTGATTCTGGCGAAGTAAAAGCAGAAAAAGAAATTAGACATTGAACACAAAATGCAATAAGATTAGGTTCAGAGATTATAAAATGTAATGTAAGGTACAGTAAATGGACAGTGACAACATTACAAAACATTTAACAAAAAAGAGTTTGGGAGATCAAATCAAACATTTGAGATTCTACTTGAATGAAGACTTGAAGACCAAAAGAAGAGAATAACTGGAACTGGGAACAGCTTAGATTGTGTAAAGATTGATGACGCTCCACACACACAGTGTTGAAACGGATAAGAAAGTGTACATTCAGCACCAGGGCCAGCTCCTTTACATACAATGGAGGGTCCAGGTGCCATAAATCACAATGTTTGGCAGTGCATGTCCCTTCACAGTTCTGCTGTCATGAGCCCTTTACAACAGGACCGTCAAATATCAGACCAGTGAGTAAGGTATTCTGTTCATACTTGCTCATGACTCTGTCTCTGTGTCTCACCTCAGATCGTCTCACCTCATCGAGCAGATTCCCGGCACCAGGAACCACACTGAGTAGGGGCTACTGCTTAGCCTCGACCACCAGGTTGACCCTGACCGCCAGGTACCATCAACAAATACCGAAGGTTTGCACGACCTGCCCTCATTACTCAACTTTTACACAAATTCCATTCACCCTCGCCCATTTTTCTAAATAAAAGACCACTTTTCCCACCAATCTGTGTCTCCATGTGTCTGTGACTAGCTCACCCCACTCTGTTCGCTTTATGGGGACAAAGATTTTTCATACAAAAGGTCCCCAAAAATGGACAAGTTTCCAGGCAATGCCCTCAAATGGTTGCAATCATTAAGTCTTGAATTAAAATCTACTAATTTATTCAGGATTTTTTTTCCCCCAATAGCCTTTTTTCTAGGGTAAGGGTGCAGATCTTGTAGTTCATAACTTCTTAAAAGCTATAGTCAAGATCTATGTTCCTCCTCCTGCCTGATTTGGATGAATCTCACCTTCCTTACCTCTTGGCTTCTCCACTTTAATATATAATTAAATACAACTGAAGTGATTTGCAATAAGTATGATCAGACTTTACCATTTGTGGAGGACTTTTTGTTCCACAGGTAGTCAAAGGCAGGACTGAGTTCTTTGGCGTACTCCTCTTCATACCACACGAAGAGCTCCTGTCCTGGATTAATGGGTCGACAGCACCGATACAGAATTCCACCTCGATACTGAAATGCCACAAGATTCTGTTCTTCATCATTACGAGTGCAATTCACATACCTACAAAAATTTGGCAAAAAGGCAGAAAATGTCAAAATTCAAATCATAGTCACAGACCAAGAGAAAGCATGAGGCAGATGGATTAGAGGAAAACAAGTCTATTAAAAAAAGGTAGAAGCTCATTAAAGTCCTTTAAAGAAAACCCAACAACTGGAGCATTCCTCACCTCATCCAATTTGCATGAACTTCTCTTGCACCATCTATGTATTCTTCACACTGCCTGCTTCTGTAGATCTGTAGAAAGAAACACACATTTACATTTCATTCTATAAATCAATGAATGCCTTAAAATTAAATAAAGTGTGCAGGCAGTAGAATGATGATTCAGAAGAAATTGTTCTATTATCATCACAGAAATTAATGTATTGTTATGATTAAAACACATAAAAAATTATGTATTAAATCTAATTTTGTCGAGATTCAACTGGGAGATTGGTAAGTAAATTAATTTACGCATGATTTTATATCACTGAATACTGATGATGTCATGGTGAATCAAAAGTCTTAAATATACACAATAAATCTGAGAAATTACCTTGTTCCACTTGTTTTGTTTGTCAGCACACGGGTTAGGGTAAATTAGGTAAGGTTTCTGTGTATAATTACAGAGACTTACTGTATATTAAATTGTTAAAAAAGGAATATAATTGGGGAGCTTGAAGAGACCGGTTTTCTTTTTTTCTTTTATATGATCAAAGAAATAGCAAATTTAGAAATTAATTGCACAACATTTTCAACCCTGCATGTTAACAACGTTCTTTAGTTGCAAACATCCATTCAGTTCCTCGTTTTTTAAAAATAGAATTAATGCAAAGGAAAGCTTTACTTCAAGGTTTTATATCTCTGAAAAGGAAAACCTGTGCTGTCCAATCAGATCTCTGTATATATTAAATATATATTCCTTGTGTTTTGGTCTCTAAACAGGAATCTCTAAATACTCCCAACATCTGTCTGTTCTGTCATTAATCAGGTTTTGTACAAAATCTTAATCATGCATTTGCCAGTGTGTTTGCAAGCTTAAGTGGGGTTGTATTGCTCTCGACCTCGTTATATCACTGACATAGATTCAAAGATTTCTCTCAAAGTGAGAACTTCATTTGTAAAAATGGTGACAATTTTGATGCTTAAAACATTGCATGCATTAAAAATCTAATCCGTCTAATCTAAAAATCTATTTCATAACAAACTCACCACCCAGGAGTATCCGCTGTTCATGGCTTCCTCTCGGTCGACCAATTCACCCTGGTAGGGTCCGAAATGTGCACCTACTGGAACAGTCTCCCCCTTATTAAACACTCCCAGACCTGCGTCAGGAATACCAGACTTCTGAATCTCTAGTCCAGGAGGAAGAGTCAGTCTGGCTCGGTCAGAGACGCCCAGGGGAACAGGAGTATCAGGGATGAAGAGAGGCGGGCCATGAACCTCACACTTGTTGAAGAAGACGGAATTGCAAACCTCACAGTCTGGGAGTAGAGAAAACACAATGGCAAAGAATGATGTCATATGTTTCTATATATTTAATATTTATTAGAATTCTAAAAAAATTAGCCTAAGAAATCTTTGCGGAAATGAACATGGAGAGTCTGTGTACTGCATTTATCTCCTGTGTAAAGATCAGAAGGTGTCCATCATGATATAGGATACAAAAGAAGTTACACAAGTACTGTACGAACTGCATTAGTTATATCACAGAAAAAATGTGCATTATTGTTTTATAAAAAACTTCATTAAAAAACGCAACTTTATTGAACTTTATGATCAATTGACTGTCTACGGAACAACACCGTTATCAAAAGTGAAACTCATGAAACAGATAAAAGGATTTTTTTTCAGACCTTTTTGTGGTTACAATTTCAATGATGACAGCTTATAGCTCATTAAAAAATGAATAATCCAGCACCTAAAATATTAGGATTTTTCACCAAGATCGCTCAAAAATTATTTACCATACAGAAATGTTCAAATTCTGTATGTATTTCTAATTCATGTACTGAATACTTGGTCGAGCTTCTTCAGTATGAATTACTCCAGCAGTGCATCATGGCATTCTGTGTAATCAGTCTGTGTAAAACTGCTGAGGTTTTATTGATGACCAGGTTGCTTTGTTAGCAGCCTTCAGCTCATCTGTATTGTTAGAACCGGGTGTTTCTCATCTTCCTCTTGACAATAAACCACAGATATTTCTATAGGGTTCAGGTCAGGTGAGTTGGCTGGTCTATCACATACAGCAATATCATGGTCAGTAAACCTGTTAGTGGTAGCTTATGGAAAGGGAAATCAGCATCTCAGTAAAGCTTGTCAGCAGACGGAGGGTCTAAAACGTCCTGGTAGTCGACTGTCTTGATTTGTGACTTGATAAAACACAGTGGACCAACACCAGCAAGTGACACGGCACCTGAAATTTCACACTGGACTTGGATTCTGTGTGTCTCCGAGATGGTCCTCACACTGTCTTTGGTTCAGAGTTGGCCTGATACAAGGAAAGCAACAGAATGGCAGCATGACCGGAGTAATTACTGAGTTTTGCATTTGGAAGAACTTCTTAACATCAGATAGTTCTGTTGAGACACTTTCTCACCAGTTATTACAAACCTATAAAGTTTTTATACTTTTTTTTTTTAGAGAGAGAGAGAGAGAGATTTTAGTTGTAGAAACAGCGGCAACACCTGCCTCACCACGATCGTGTTCTGGACAAATGTCAAAAAGTCGGCATGATTGTGGGGACAAGAGATACATGGTATGTATACTCCGTGAACGTTAATTTAATCAAACTCGAAATAAAACAATCTAATATTGAAAGGTTTTTATTTTCTTGAGCTGTAAGCCGTAATCATTAAAACAGATAAAACTTAATGAATCTAGAATATATACTAATTTTACTTTTTTTTTTTACTGAATTACAGAAAAACTGTGTTTTACAGAGGTAGTCTTTATGGTCAGGATCTTCCTCTTTAATGCAGATATCTTCAGGTGTGTTATCCAGGTCGTCCTCATGGTCGTAAATGTCCTCTTCTTTCTTCACACAGACTTCTGTCACTTCAGGCGTCCCGTCATCTGACGTCTCCGTTTTCACGTCCTCACACAGCTAAAAACCAAATAACACGAACAGTGATTCAGAAACTTAATTACAATAAAATTTTTCACTCACATTATGCGTCATAAGGTTTAGTGTAATTAACAGGACAGCTTGAAAACTAGCACAGAAACAAGGACGTAAAATACAAAACAGTGAGCAAACGGTAACATATTACTGCCGCGCTGTTCAAATCCGTGGAGTCGTGGAGGGCCAACGTCCGGCGTCACTCACTGAACCGTTTAACAACAATTAAAGGGGGAGGGACTTATGATGGAACATTCAGCTTTTAATCGCAGCCACCATCATACAAAAATAATATGTCTTACTGAAAAAAATGCAGCCCCTCCCCTAAATTGTTGCACAGCTCTGTTGTTCCTTGGTTTGAGCGTGGCTCGACAGGAGCTCATTTGTATAAACACTGAAACGGCACATGTGGAGGAGAGCGTTTAAGGTCTAAAAATGCATTAGACGAGGAGTATTTTAGATGGCTAACAATAACAAACACACTTTGGCGAGCTCCGAGACCTGGGGTAACTTGGTAAAATAAAAATAGGTCCAGGTTCTGGATCTGCCTTTTTCTCCAAACTCACCACCAATGCTAATTAGTCAAAAATTGCATGCGATAGAAGCCTCTTATCCCGCGCGCTCACTGTCAAGATGAGTTTTGAGACTTTGGCGGCCTCAAAAAACATAGCTGTTTCTTTATAATCCTACAGGTGGCGATCTAAACTATTTACACATTTTCATCTCGTGTGGTAGGAGTGAATTATTTGATAAGTTTGAATAAATATAATAATTATGGCGCATGATGTAACAGAGATGCGCGCTGCTCAGTAACAGTGTAGCTTTGTGTTTATTTAATTAAAAGTTAAATGTTAAACTCTTGTATTTGAAGTTATTTTATAGTGTTTAAATGCTGTGCTGTTTTTGAAGTGAGAAAACTAATGTTAACATGAATGCACTACATTTAATTACTTATTATACTTTATTAAAAGTTTACAATTGTAACAAAATTGGGGGAAAATATAACATCAAATCAGGATAATTTTAAAATCTTGAAACTTCAAGCACAGAGGTATCGCGATAATACCGTATCGGGAGGTGACCGCTGATTCCCATCACTAATGTATTACTATTTTATATTTTATTATATTGTAGTAACATCACTCATCATTACGCCTTACCTGTGAGACAGGAGGATCCGGAACCTGAGATGTCCTGAAGAAGCACTGTGTGTCTCCTTCTGTACTCATTATAACAGATCTAAACAAATAATAATGATAATAATAATAATAATAATAATAATAACCAGGTCTGACATTTTTTGAGAAAAGAAACATGGAAATACTTTTTAAAAACTGCAAATAAATAAATCTCCTAAGTTAATTAGCTAATTTCATACACAATATTTTTCACATGATTTGTGTCAGCTGGCTGTAAAGTGTGATTTAGATCGAGTTAAAATTACTGAAACACAAACACAGAAACACACAGCGATAAGGCCGAATTCCAAACGCCAACTAAGTTCATAAATAGTGCACTACATAGGGCGCATATGGCATTACGTCATACAAACTGTAGTGCACTTTAACAGTGATGTCAAGCTCCATTTGGGATTCGGCCTCACCGTTTCGAATCAACTTACCTCTGTGTTTAAAGCACAGCGAGCTTTTAAATCCTCACAAACACATGCGATATAGTGTTTTTATTGTTGACTCCATCACATGTAGCAGTAACTGCAAAATGTCTGTTCATATGATAAAGACGATCAAACGAGTAGCGGCTTTTTCCGGGAGTTTGGAGAAGCAGCGACCTGCAGCGTGTCTTTTTCGTGTGAGTTTTTTAGCGGTTGGCTGCCCAGTTTAAATGTCACATTACCGCCACCTACTGGACTGAAGCAGAGGACTAGCAGGAAAGCAATGACAGGATTAAATCTGTTTCTTACCCTGCGTTCAGACCGAACGCGGCGAGAGCGTCACAGTTCGCTCTCACCGCCCTGCCGCTGACGCCTGTCGCCGCTGTTGGCCGCTCTGACGTAGACCGAACGCCTTTCTTGTATTTAAAGGGGCCGCAAAGCAATCAAGCTTGTTGATCTTATGGAGACTGACCAAAATGTGAAAGATAACAAGAAATTGATTCATAGAAAGAACTGTATTGTAGAAATAAACAAATTATAAGCCATTCGTATGGTGTGGCTTCTGTTCATTGTGAATTGCTAGTCTAATTTAATATATATATATATATATTTTTATTATGTTATTTTTCTTATTATTATAACATTAGAATCACTTACTAGACTTTGTCTTTAATTAAAATAACATTAATAATTAATAAACACCCGCTATCGCAATACTCAACCTCTCCTCCATTTTGCTTGGGAACTAATGTCGCCGGAACAAAAGTTACAGGACTGCATCCCGCGGAATCCTCTCAAGCGGAGGACCTCCATTTTAATTGGTTGCTGCTCAACCGCGTCATAGCTCATTACCCTAAAGTTGTGCTGATTTCAACTCTCTTCGCCGCTCTCGCCGCCCCGCGCCGCCGGCTCCCAATGAAAATGAATGACTTCTGGCGTCTTTGACGCTCTCGCCGCGTTCGGTGTGAACGCAGGGTTAATAATAAAAATGTCATTCAGAGTCCATATACTCTTATAATTGTCATTTATGCATATTTCTTTACACCTTTTATACTTAATTCCATAATTTCCATAAAACTGAATAAAATTGAAGTAGGATAATCCTAAATTTAATTTAACCCCATCCCGATCCACAGTTGGGGCTTCTGCCCCACTGTCCTCTTTTTTGAAAACTGAAATATGGTCACCTCCCTGTCCCCCTCAAGTAAGTCCCTGTCCCCCTACCTTAACACCTCAAGTCCCTGTGTAGAGTTTGCATGTTCTCCCTGTGCTTGGTGAGTTTCCTCCGGGTACTCCAGTTTCCTCCCACAGTCCAAAGACCTGCAGATTGGGTTAATTGGTGGTCAAAAATTGGCCATCGTGTGTCAATGGGTGTGTGTGCGTGTATGCCCTGTGATGGATTGTCACCCCATCCAGAGTGTACCCCGTTTTGTGCCCTAAAGTCTCTTGGTATAGGCTCCAGGCCCCACTCGACCTTGTATACAGGATAAAGAAGTAAATATGATGACTGATTATATATACTTGCCATGATGTATGTCCAATAAAATTCCCTAATGCACTGCTATCTCTTGCTTCTTTAAATACTAATATTGCTTTAAGTTCCAATGCATGTTGATCTGAGATGCAACATGTGTGAAGAAAAACAACCCCATGTTTTTCAAATGCAGCTCATGTTACATCAAAATGGCAGTTAATAATAATAAGAAGAAGAGGAGGAAGAAGAAGAGCAATAATATTCAGTGTTATTACCGCTATCTTCCCTCTTCCCTACTTGTCTAAGCCTTTACAATTATCATGATAGGCTGTGATACAGGACAGAAATTATGGGTGTGATGATCAGGTGTCGAAATCCCTAATAGAAATTGTCTGAGTGGTTCTTAAGTAACAACCTAACACTGAATACCACAAAAACTAATTAGCTAACACTGGACTGAACAAGGAAACATGACTCAAAGGTGGTCTCACTATGCATTGAAGAGAATTGTGTGGAAATGGTGCAGACATTGAAGTTCTGGAGGTTATAATATCTAAAGATCTCATTTGGTCAGCCATCACCATAGCAATTATTAAGATGGCAAAACAAATATTGCACTTAATGATAATGGTGCCCCGTAGACAAAACACCAAAAAGGATACTACTGGTGGTCTTTTACTGAGCTACCATAGAAGCACATGCATAGAAGCATAGAAGAACATGCTGCATGGTGTGTTATGCTGGCTGCTCTGCTGCAGATAAGAAGGTTTTATAGAGAGTGGTGAAGACATCAGAGAAAAACTACAGGCTGTCCACTGCCCTTTCTGGACTCACCCCACCCAGGTTACCATCCCTTTAAACCTCTGGCAGGTGCTAGAGGTCGGCCAAGACACGTACACCTACCAAAGACAGTTTTTCCCCATTGCAATTTGCACTTTCATGTCACTTTCATTTTCATGTCATCCTTTTTTGTTTGTTTGTTTGTCAGCACCAAGGAGGAGTTGCAAATTTTGTATCTTTGTATTTGAAGGCAATGACAGTTAGGCCAATCAATCAATCAATCAATCAATCAATCAATCAATCTATCTATCTAGCTAGCTAGCTAGCTAGCTATCTCAAATTCAAATTTTATTTGTAACATACACAGTGATACATAGTACGATATGCAGTGAAATGCTTAAGACGACTGCATGTTTCCATCAGGATGCTCTCTATGGTGCAGGAGTAGAAATTCCTGAGCACCCTGGTGGGCAGTCTATCTATATATCTATCTATATATCTAATAGGAGTGAGAAAGCACAACATGTAGGTGGATTTGCTGATCATCAACTGCCCTCATTGGATAAACCTTTCATCATGCTTGTCCTAGAAGGAAATCCCTCATAAGGGAAATCTGACCTGAGGGATGAGGGGCACCTAGGTTTGGGTCGCTCGACACCGAGAAACCCGCAAACCCAGAGCATTGCTTGAAATGAGGCTGTCATGTGACCTGTGGAATTGAAGCTTCACTACCTCACTGACACGTCATGCAGGGCTCAAATACAGAGCACGTCTATTGCGCTGTCCCATACCCACTGTCCATTTATTCCAATGTTATAATTATATCCATAATTGTCATGCCTATATGTTATGACATGGTGTATAATTGTTAAAAATATATAGGATAAAAACAATGATGTTTGAATGTCTGTTGTATCAATGTCTGTTGTGTGAATGTAAACTAAAACACCTTGTGGGCTCAACCACTGTTCCCAAAAAAGAATAAAAGTCCTTCCTCAACTACAAACTTGTTTGCTGCTTGTAAATGCCGTCCTTGTGAACGCTGTCTTACTAAATATACAAACAAAACCTTACAATGAACAAAACATGTGAATGGCACAGCGTAGGGATTTTTTTATTTTTTTTTGGGCACTGTGTCAAAAAGCTTCGAAGTATCAAAAACAAAGCAGTTTGTTCGGCACATCCCTAGGGATACCTGATTCTATATTTTTACTACACTATAGTACAACTATAGTAATTATATACATGTGAACCTCTACTGAATCCGGCTCTGATGGATAGATGTGTGATTACACCTGGAGGTCATCAATGTCTGATGTGTAACCCTCTCAATGTTCACTTCCCTGCAAGCATGCGGTCTCTGGAAATCCCTATCTTTCCTGCCCTGGTAGTAATCCTGTCTGGGACATCTGGGATGTCAGTCCTTACCCAGAGTTAATGCACGTGCACGGTGCATACATAAAGACATTTTCAGTGGAAACTCAAAGTAAAAAAAGAGAACGGCATACTGCACAGAGGCGGAGTTGGAGGTTTTAATGCATGCATATGAAGGATTCAAGCCAATAATAATGAAAAAAAAAGCATTTATCATTGGCTAAAGAAAGGGAGTTGGCTTGGCAAAAAATAACGGACAGAGTAAAGGCGTGAGTGTATTAAATAGCAAATTTGACATCACCTCCCGTTTATTATAATGCAAAATAATTAAACACTCCTTCCGCATCCTTTTGACTGTTAAATCACTATGAAAGCAGTTACTTTTCCTGTCATTCATTTCTTTCGGTTAAAATACCAATGTATATTGACTAGGAATATATGGTTTCTTATTTAATAAGGTGTAATCCTTCTGGAGCCAGAAGAACTTTGAGCCAAGTCAAAATGGTAATATTTGATTACACGATCACTGAACTATTTATTAAACATGATTTAGTATATTCTTTCTGTCATGTGGCTAACAGAAAAAAGGCTGAAGCCCGTCTAACTGGCGGGGGCCCACCACCACCTCCCCTCACCCCATCTGAGGAGTTGGCTCTGTTCCTTAATAAAGACCGACCAGTGGTTGCTGGTATTCCAGGGGGCACTTCATCACACACCATGCACCACAAGTAACATGGTAAAATGTAAGTTTACCACTATGATTTGTTTTCATTATATGACTTAATAAATAACTATCTCTGGCACTTAAAGGCTTTTTGAACATGCTTAATGTTTTTATGCAAGCTTACTTTATTTAACTGCATATGATGAGGCTACTGTGATCTTAGTTGTATTACTTTGAAATGTTTTTTTTCCTGCATTATTGATTTTTCTTTGATAATATTGAGAATTTTATGGGTTGTATATTCTGATACATACTGATAGAGGGATTGTATTATTGGACCCTACAGAAAGAACACAGTCTGTCACAGTTGTAAGTGTTTTGTTGTCAGGTACCTTTAGTTGCTTTTAAATATATTTTTTTCTTTTTGCCAGATAATGTATACTTGAATATTTCCACTGAAGGATGAAGATGACGATGAAGCGACCACATCTCCTGTGACAGTAGTGGACAATGCTGGTAGATCCACTGAGATATGATGCATACCATTATAATGTATGTCCCCTTTTTACATTAGAGTAACAACCTGTCATTGTTCTTTCACAGTACATACCTGGGGATTTGCCGACAGATGAAGGTCCTTCAACCTCAATGCACGATCTAAGCAGTGCAAGAGCTTGTGTGCAGTTGTCCATATTTTAATTTTATTGTCTGACAGAATCTCATTTATTTAATTATTTTTGCCTTCCTAGTTGCCGGCAAAGGAGCTGTATAAGGTCCATCTTCAAAAACAAATAATAAAAAGTGACATGGACATGGACCTTATACAGCTTCAAATGGAAGAGAAAAGTCTATCCATTAAAAAAGCAACACTAGAAACTGAATTACTGGAGCATCGCCATAAGGTGAGAACTTTAATGAATGTGTGAATATTAATCTGTTGCATGTTAAAAGTGTTGTGTATATAAAGCAATGTAAAAAAACACATTTTTTCATTTTACTTTCATTGTTTTTCAGGAAATACAGAAATGAAGTGCACAGCAGACCAGTGCAAACAATTTAATAAAAGTAATCTTGACAAATCCTGTCTGTCAAAAGTCTTCCATCTCTGTGTGCAGAAAGTAGGGGTTCCTCTGGGCCATCTTCCTCAATACAAGGACGGTGGCTCTCTCCTCTTATAGTGGCAATGTTGTGAAGCACAACACAAGCCACTATGATGCCGAATGTCCTCTCTGGACTGATGAGGTTTAATAGGAATGTGGGTGCCATCGATGCATCCAATTACATTTGGAAACCCTGAAATAGAAAGTCATATATGGAAGTATCGTGTGTGTGTGTGTGTGTGTGTGTGTGTGTGTGTGTGTGTGTGTGTGTGTGTGTGTGTGTGTGCGTGCGCGCAGGATGAATACATGCATATATATATAGTATGACTACAGATTAAATATGTGTCAGCGCTGGTGTTTTTGCGTTTTTGTGACAAGGATGAAGTGCAGTAGGCTGTTATGTCATAATTGATATAATTGTCATATTTATATCATAATTATCTTTATAATTGCCATAATAAATAATTGTCTTTAATAAATAAGGAAAATATTTTTAAAATGTACATTTCTTCATTCCAGTAGCACATAGTGACACAGGTTTAGTCAAAGTGCATGCGTGCTGATTTGAACTTAGGGTTAGGGTTAGACAGGATTAGCCATTCATTTCCATCAACTTGTTGGTGGTGAAATTAATAAGTCTTTTTTTCCAAAATGTTTATTGCTAAATAAATGTTTGCTATTAAATTAATGTTAAAAATAAAAACCGGACGTATGTCAGATTCTCATCTCCTCATGCGCCGGAGCCCCGCCCCTGCACTTAGCGCTTCATTCAATGCAAGTTTTATACGAATGACTCTATTCAGATGTAAGTAAATGTTAATTGCTGAGTTGTTTGGGGGGAGTGATGTGCTGATGCATGCCCATGTCCAGCAGAACCTTTATGGCTCATTCCATAAATTCTCACAAAGCGCTTCAGGCTTCAAATAACAGTCATCAAGTTTTTTTTTTTTTTTTTTTGCTGTGCAACATTGAATAATTATTTGATTTTACTATTATTCTTTTTTTTTTAATTCACATTAAACTCTTTGGAAAGAAAACCTATCGTTTGTGTACATATTTTGTTTGTCTGGGTTGCTACAATATAATTTCTTTTCCCCCAGAGGGTTAAATGAAGCATGCATTGCCGCGTTTGGAAGCTTAGTTGTGAGGAGGGGCAGCAGAAAAATAAATACTGTATAGCCTGGAGTGACTGGAGTAAGCCTTAGGGGGGAAGGGGGAATTATGTATTTGCATTTGAATGTGGTCTGACATTGTGAGAGCACACAGTATCAAATAACAGTCGAGAAACCTACTGATTCTCCTTGGAGTAAACCAACTGAATTATTATTATGATTATTATTATTATTATTATCATCATCAAATGTAAGACAAATTATTTTGGTTCAATGCCAAGTGTGAACAAATCACGAATTAAGAAGCCCGTTATACAACAAATATTATTTAGTACAACAAAATAATGACGTGGTCCAACACGCATTCCATTACAGACAGACCATTAACAGCTGTTTATGCGGTAATATAAGGGACCAGGCACATCTAAACGCTCATCTATCATTCAATCCCTTAAATATGGATACTTATCTTAAACATGCAACTTTACATAGCCACTTTCTCTATGCTTGCTTTATGCCAAGTGTCAAAGCTGAATAGTAGTGCCGCGCTCACTGCATTACAGGTGTGACGACAAAACGTTATGATTTAGTGAAATATTGAAAGCAAACAGGGTGCGCTATTCTGTACTAGTGGAAAAAAAATTAACTGAAACCCTCTATATACTTGCCTTAGAGATGTGAACTACTGTATATATACTCATAGAACGCTAAATGTCTGCTTTTACATAAACTAATGGAAAAACTAATTATTTAATGATGGGTTTGAAACTTGAATATATTCTCTGCAGCGGAAATTTCAGCTGTTTTGCAAAATGTCCATTTGGGCCACCTGGCAGTCATTTCAGGGATGACTTTAAAAGGCTGTCAAAAAAAATCTGTCACTGTCGTGGCGGTGAGTTTGGCAGTAAAGCACATTCTGGTCTCCTACCTACTGTAGAACTTAAAGTATCTGCTGATAGCATCTTAGTGTCTGCTACCAAATGACTCCTTCAGGGGTCTGTGGAGTCCAAGCCTGGATGGATCAGTGCTGGATGGCAGAGGGGGACCTGCACAATATTTCAATATTGTGGCTGCTGAATGTATAACTCAGCAAAAAGAAATTTTGCACAGTTACAGAGTTAGTAAGAATACAAGAGCAATGCGGGGCATTTAAAAAAGCAGCTGGGCTTTGAAAGCAATTTACTTTCAAATATAGACAATGTGTGCATGGATGCATGCATGCATGCATGCATGCATGGGTTATTGTAGCTTTATTGAGCTTGAAATTACATTTCATAAATTACCTAATTTTAAAAGCCACCATTAAAATCGTTCAGGCCAGTCAAGTTCTTCCACACCAAACTCATCAAACCATGTCCACAATCATGTTGGAATATAAAAGGGCCTTCCCCAAACTGTCGGCACAAATTTGAAAGCATAGCCTTGTCCAAGATGTCTTGGTATGCTAAAGCATTAAGGCCATTTTTAAAAAAAGAGATTTTTCTTCTTCGTTTTTAAAAATAATTCTGTCCACACGACCTAGGGTTTAAAAATATCTTTGTCCACATGAAAACGCAAAACACCCTTTTAAGCGCTGTTAGGAGCCCCCTGAATCAACAGGGGGCCAATCAGAGGCCTAGACAAAACGTCATTACCTGTTGCACTTTGTAGAAGTCTGTCTTTGTCTCAAACTAAACCGCCGTCGCTGTGTGTGGGGTCTGTGTCATCAGAGTTTTGCACAGTATGTAGCAACAGTGAGCTTAGTAATACATTCAGGCACCTCTGTTCGTTAACGTAATGTGTGAGTAACCGCGCATGTATGTACACACATGTAAAAAGTCCAGTATACAATGTTAACACAGTCACTAGTTTATTGTACATACGTCCGATTGCACAAAATATCCTCAAACAAAGCTGCCATCAAGTAGACGAGCACACAGACGATTACATCATCGGCACAAGGTGACGTTACAACAAACCAAAATCTCAGTTCCCCCTGTCCACACAGCACCACTGAAAACGGAGTTTTGGAAAATCTTCACTTTGGCCGGGGTTTTCCAAAAGCTCAGTTTTCAATGACCAAAGCGACGTTTGCGTGTGGACGAAAGGCTAAAACCGCAAAGAAAAATCGAATTGTCTAAGATTGCCTTTCACTGGATTGAAACACCTGAATTCAACCATTAACAGGTTTGGCCATTGTGGTGACGGGCTGGCACCCAGTGTACACAATAAGGAAAAGCTTCCTCACTCACCTAAACAAAGCCCAAAAAGGGGGCGGGGCGCCACCGCTCACCGACATTGGCCACAGGAAGGAACCTACCATCCACCTGTCAATCGCTCCAAAGGAGGGGACCCCAGCGAGCCTACTATGCCCTTGCTGAAGATGATGACCTGTTGAAGGCAGAAATTCTAGCATGCTGTGGCCTATCAAGCACACAGGCTGCACTGGAATTTCATTGTTGGACATATGATCCTCACACACGAGTGCAAACATCCCATTTACTGGCACAGGAGAAAGTTTAAGGTTTCTGGAATTCCCCAAAATAACTATTATTATTTCCATCATTTACAATTTGGTAACTAATAATCTGAGACAGAGGCTGCACCACTAGGAAGCTTTACTACAGTAGATAGTGCATGTTTCTTCTTTTTAGTTTGGTAGCAGTTGGCATGTCAGCTTAAAACTGCATCACAGCCACTAGATTGTAGAGCAGAGGTTAAGCAGAAAAAAGCTATATCCTTCATTATAAAGTTTCTTAATTAAAAATTTTTATTGGGCGCCCATATACTTGTGATGATATTTCTTCACTAAAATTCCCTAAATTGACAATATATCTTGCTTTCCACTTCACAAAAATATACAGACTATATGGACAAAAGGATTTGACTAAACCTGCAGTGACATTGTATCCAAATGCAGGTACTTCAACATTGAGTCACTTTTGCAGCTATAACACCTTTCACTCTTCTTGGAAGGCCATCCACAAGATGTTGGAGTGTTTCTATGGGAATTCATGTCAATTCATTCTGTACAGAGTTTATGAGGTCAGGAACTGATGTTGGACAAGGGCTGTGTGCTCATTTACATTTGAGCATTTGGTAAACGTGCTTATCCAGAGCTATTTACAACAATGCTCAAGATTCTGTCATTGGCCAGATCACTGCACTGGATTACTAGGTTACTAACTAAGTACTAACTAGTTGGGGGGTTATAAGGGGCGTGATTGAACTCCTAAATTAAAAAAATTAACAGGTTTGGCCAGAGACCTTTTTCCTATAGCTAGATCGATAGACCGACCAGCCTCCCTCCACTCTCCAAAGCATTATCTACTGAGCCCAAGCAGCTGAGCAGCTCAAGGTGGATCACCAGTGCCATCAACAGTCCTGTGACTGCCGAGTGACAAGTGCAAAGTAAGGCTATGTAACCAACACGAGTGAGCAGCCTCCATGCATCAATACAACACACTCAGTCAAAACCAGTTCTTGCCTTGCCATTTTTTTGCTGCCAGTTCTAGATCTACACTTGGGGCATTTTTTTTTGCTTTTATATCAATAACCAACTTTATTGACTGCACCACTGTCAAGAAGTTCCAGCTTCAACCTTTCCATTACCCCCTTCAATGTACAATCTCATTACAGAGGACCTATAAGCCATTGCATTGAGCCCATCACACTACATGGCAGCTTACTGCATAAAGAAAGCATTCCTTCAACCCTTGAGTACCAAGACTTTCAAGAAATTTTTAGGAAAGTTAAACCAGCGAGACCCTTTGATACCCCAAGCTCAAGGGATTCTTCTTTTTGGAAAATAAAACATTTAGTCTCAGGCCCTGTATTGATTACCAGGCTTTGAAGAAATTCACTGTATAAAATATCATAGTTTTTGCTTTGTACACAGCTGATTTATAGAGTTCCAGAGCCTCATTAACAATTTGCTGTGGGGCATGTCTTCAATTAACAAAGTTCTCTCACACCTCCTCAAACACAATTCTTCAATAGGTGAACGGATCCATTTGAACCAGGTGGTTTCTTGGGGTTACATAATTAGACCAGGGTAAATTGCTGGCCAAGTACTCTCATTGATCACTCAGGTTTGTCGACGGTGAGGTGATTGGTTGCTTTACATCTCAGGGAGCCCTCATGTATGTGTTTTCTTCTGGCTCTCCCTTTTAGTTATGCTGTTATAGTTAGTCCTGCCGGAGTCCCTGCTTGCACTCTACACTAAATATACATTCACCTTATAGATTATGTGACTGTGACTATACCCAACTGTTATCTCTCCCCCTCTCTCTGTCGAGCTACACATGTCATTCCTGAGCTGCCATTGAACCAGACTCCCTCTGCCCTCTGGACCTGCCTGACTTATCCTGGTGCCACGCTTCTGGTTGGAGATCTCGTCCCGTGTGTCTCTTTGGGATGCGTCCGATGTCTGGAGACGATTTCACACATTAGGAAGACGGTTCTGGCCTTGCATGATGTTGATGGCTGTTTCTATGCGGACTTGGCTACAGTCGCTCGATAGTTCAGGACTGGAATTTTCTACAAGTCTACCTGAGCCTCCAATAACTACCTGGACTCCATATTAACATCAATTAAAAACTATTATATGGAACTGCCTGCCACCCAACACATTTTTTGATTCATACACATTCACATTTCATACAAACCTAAATAATTATTTTGATTATGTAAAGCTGCTTTGCGACGATGAAAATTGTTAAAAGCACTATACAAATAAAACTGAATTGAATTAAACAATGCAGCACATTCAAATTTGCTGATTTCTTTTGCTGGAGCGCTAAAATGACTTTTGTTAAAAAGTTCTTCTGCGCCACATCAAAGACTAGTTAATAGTCCATACCTCTACATTTACAGGTCTCCAGCAGAAAGTAAAGGCAACTAATAAGCAGATGGGGTGATTCTGGAAAAACTTGTGTGTGAAAAATCAGGAGGACTGCCCAAAGGAACACTAAAAGCTGGTGTTTTTAAAAGCCTTATTACCAAAGCTTGCTCTGGTAATAAGGAACTCACCGTACCACATTTTAGCGTATCTTGTGTATCAACCACTGTTATTCCTTTAGAACACCAATTCCACAACCTTACCTGCCATTGAAAGCTGGTTCCTAGAAGCAGAAAAATAGGGGAGCATTATCACCATCATCTAGAGTGGTCTCGAAAAGCGACCAAGAAACTTATAAGGTGATATCAGGAAGAAACCCCAATGAACAAACAGGGCGATGAGATTTAGCTGTCTACCAGGGGTCCGTTCTTCATACGTCGCTTGAAACATCCGAGATGAATTGACAGATCTAAGATGAGATCATCGTGCTAATTACGATGCGGCTAATTCGGTTCTTCGAGCACACCTGTTGTTGATGATTAGTATCGCTGGATTGAGTTGTCGAGGATTATTGCGCGTTTGTGCGTTTGTTTAAAAGGCGATATGCATCGACAGTAGAAACACTGATCACAACCCCTGCGATTGGTTGACGAAATGGCAAAAGAGCAGCTCAATTTTTTTCTCAAGAGAAGCAAAAGCTTTTATTAGAGGGTTATGCAGAATTTCAAACTTTAATAAAGATAATTTTAAATAAAGTTATTAAATGCGTAAGTGCTGCCCGTGTTACATGTTATATGTGTGTGTGTGTGTGTGTGTGTGTGTGTATATATATATATATATATACACTCTGAAATCCTATTGGTCTTAATTTAAAGTTAGCTGAACAAATTTGATAATTTAAGTAATCATAAGTACTTAAGTAACAGTAACTGTCACCTCAAAGTCAACTGTCACCTCCAGCAATTTAAATCTAAAGAGCTCTAGTGGCTCAGTGGTAGGTGCTGCGCCTGCCACACGAAAGACCCGGGTTCGATTCCCGCGCTGGATTGAATTTACTTTATTTGCAACAAATTCAAATATTGATGGTTTAGTTTACTTAAAATTACTTTTAAAAATTATGTAACTGATTACCTCAAATATTTTGAGTTTTGCCAACTTAATCGGGTTTACAGTGTAAAAGTGAAGTAGAAGAACAAGTATAGTAAGAAGTATATTGTCATGCTGTGCTAAAGGATCCTGTCTATCACACAATACAGTCATGCTCTTTAACCAATCAGATGTGACCTCGCAATTTCAGCCAATCATAACCCGCCAGGAGCGGAGCCTAAATCCTGTTTACATGAAATAAACCTGCTCCCGAGCAGGTTTAAGCTTACGGACATGTTGCTATGACAGCAGGCGCGAGATTCGCTTCGAAGAACGAAACAATCCAAGATCAGGATAAATCTACAACAATCAAATCCAGCTAACTGAGTTAGCGACGTACGAAGAACAGACCCCAGGGTCTTGCGCTTAACTAAACAATGCAAAAAATTAACTCATCATGTCACTAGGGCAGAAATTTGCATTGGATTTCCAGGATAATCAATGTTAATATTATGGCATTTATGTTTCTTGTTCTTTTTAAAGAAGGTGTGCTGCCTTCTGAATTAATTGTTGATTCCTTTATTTTAAATGAAGAACTTTTCTTTTGAACATGCCAGTTACTTCTGGTTTTGTTACGGAGAAAATAGCTAAAACTGTTGGCAAAAACTTCAGTTCAATCCTTCAGAAAGCAATAGCTGTAAGTTTGCTGTTTGCATAATTTGTATTATATATATATCATAGTGATGTAAATTTAATTTGTGGTTAATTACATAAAGATTGCCATTGTATGTTATATTTATTTATTTAGTGACTAAAGCTAGCATGTAAATTTTTGCATTACTGTGCATCTTTACGGTGCATGGCTATTTTTATTAATATAAAACTGTTAAAAGATTTATAATTTGCATTTTATATGGTCTGTAAAAGTAGACATTTATTTTTTTGTACAGTTTCACTCCTGTTTACTGGGTCAAATTTAAAGAATTAAAAGGAGCAGATGCTGCTCAATTCTGGACTCAAACGGAGTTTAGCTTGCTGTTATTCCACATCAACACTTGAGAAGTGAAACACGTAGGAAAGACAGTAAAGTAAAAAGCTATTGAATCAGAGAGAAAAAAATTTCCATATGGAAGGGGAAAACATCAGCCAAAACATGGAATTACAGACCAATGCAAGGGGAGAAAAAGCACAATCAGTGACCAGCTCCAAATGTTCTGTAACTAATGCTGCAGCAAAAGCTAAGGCCATGGCAGAAGCTGCTCGTGCTAAAGTTGCCTTTGCTAAAAAAGAGCTTAAAATCAAAAAACAAAAGGCTAGACTTGACTACTCGCGCTACTTCCGCGTTTGGGTTTGCCATCCACGCTACACGGGCTAACTGCTAAGGCTTCTGTGCTTATCCTCTGGTTGTCCGTGACAATGATAAACCTCACCCACTTTCAAAATGCAGAGCCTTCAGAATGAAACATTTTGCAGAGCGCAAAAAAATTCTAAGGGAGTTAAAAAGATGTTTTAGGTGTTGCTCTCTTTCTCATCTACCTAAAGAATGTCAAGTGAACTCAAAATGTACTATATGCGAAAGTGAGCGACATTGTACAGTTATGCACACAGTTTTCTCCACAGTATGTTTCTCATGATCAAGAACAAAACTAAGAACAGCGAGAGGGAATTGCTGAGATCACCTCAAATTGCACCAGGGTCTGTGGGGAAGGTCTCTCATCTCGATCCTGTGCAAAGATATGCCTGGCACAGGTTTATCCCCAAGGCCAGTGAGAACACTCCATTAAAATATATGTTATTCTTGACGATCAGAGCAACCACTCCCTGGTTAGATCAGAATTTTTCCAGCTTTTCAGAATTGAAGGTGAGCAGTCAACATATCTAATGAGAACTTGTGTTGGTGTAATAGACATAAGTGGAATGAAAGCAGCTGGCTTCCAAATTGCGCCAGTGCATGGCAGAGAAGTCTTGGATCTTCCCCCACTTATTGAATGTGATGAAATAATGAACAACAGGTCTGAGATGCCATCGCTAAAAGTTGCCCTTTCACACACTCATTTGAAAACTGTAGCACCACACATCCCAGAGATAGATTCTGGTGCTCAGAATCCCCACTGCAGCTCATCTTGCTGGGGCGAGACATAATCAGAGTTCATAAAGTCAGACAACAAATCAACGGACCTCACAATGCACCATTCGCTCAGCGATTAGACCTTGATGGGTTATTGTAGGTGAAGTTTGCATCTTGAAGACCAACTGTGAATGTCTTCAAGACAAATGTCCTTCATAACGGCCGTCCATTCTTTTTTGCTCAAATCACTCACTCACTCTCACTCATCATCTATACCGCTTAATCCTGTACTCAGGGTCACGGGGGGCCTGGAGCCTATTCCAGGAGACTTAGGGCACATGGCAGGGTACACCCTGGACAGGGTGGCAATCCATCGCAGGGCACACACACACATACACACACTACGGGCAATTTGGGAGTACCCGGAGGAAACCCACCAAGCACAGAGAGAACATGCAAACTCCATGCACACAGAGACTGGAATCGACCCTGGCGGTGCAAGGCGACAGTGCTAACCACTACACCACCGTGCCGCCTGCCAAAATCAAGTAAGAGTAAAAGAGAAAGCAACGTATGGTGGTGAATCTTATCCTGGTACTTCCTTTCTTCATGTCTCCAGGGGGACAGTGAATACTACATCAGGAGAAGGCATACTTGGATATAATGTGTTTGCAAAAACCAAACATGACAATAAATGTGCCATGTCATTTGAGGATGAGGTCTTTCTCAAGATGATGAATAAAGAGTTTGTGCAGATGAACACATGAGCTGGGTTGCCCCCTTACCTTTCAGGGAACCTAGACTACCTCTTCCCAACAATCGAGAGCAAGCCATTAAACGCCTTGCTTCTTTGCGGCTGGTATTTGCTGGTATTTACCGATTTTTGGAGTGTACCACCCACACAAACCAGGCCAAATACGTGTTGTGTTTGATTCAAGTGCCCAACATTGTGGAATTTCTCTCAACAGTGTCCTACTGTCAGGTCCTGACATGAATAATTCACTGCTTAGAGTGTTGATAAGGTTCAGAAAGGAACTTGTTGCAATAACTGCTGACATCGAGTAAATGTTCTTTGGCTTTTTGGTTAGGGAAGACCATAGAGACTATGTGAGATTTCTCTGGCATAAGGATCACGACTTCACCAAAGAAGTGAAAGATTATTGTATGCGAGTGCATGTTTTTGGGAATAGTCCTTCCCCAGCAGTGGCTACATATGGGCTACGACGAGCTGTCCAAGAAGGCAAACAAGAGTATGTGTCTGACACACGTCATTTTGTCGAGAGACATTTTTATGTTGATGATGGACTTGTATCACTACCTAGTGAATCTGAGGCAGTGGATCTGCTCAAATGCACTCAGGCATCACTCCAAAAATCAAACCTGAAATTGCATAAAATTGCTTCAAACGGCATAACTGTGATGCAAGCCTTCCCGCCTGAAGACCTGGCCACAGGCCTGAAAGATTTAGGCCTTGAAAATGGAGCCCTGCAAACACAAATAAGCCTTGGATTGTGCTGGGTTATAGAGTCAGACACTTTTACCTTTAAAGTCGCAGTGAGTGATAAACCGTTCACATGTTGCAGGGTGCTTTCCACCGTCAACAGTCTTTTTGACCCCTTGATTTTGGCAGCACCAGTGCCTGAGAGCTCTGCTGATGTTTCTGATTGGAACACTCTATTGCCTCAAAACAAAAAAAAAGTGGGAGACGTGGAAGAATTCCCTTTAAGATCTAACAAATCTCCGTGTTCCACGTTCGTACACATCACAGTCACTCTGTAAAGTCGAGTACACAGAGTTGTGCCTCGTCTCAGATGCTTCCAGTTGAGCAATATGTGCCGTAGCATACATATGGCTCATTGGTGACTACTCGTGCTGGGATTTGTACTGGGAAAATCCAAGATAACCCCTCAACCTGAACCTGATTCTTGATAAATTGGACTTCAAGCCAGATGCAGTTAAATTTTATTGGGACAGTAAAGTTGTCCTTCGTTATATTTACAGTGAGTCCAAACGATTCTATGTGTATGTGCACAACCAAGTGCATCGGATTTGACAGACAACTTCTTCACAACAGTGGCACTATGTGCCTACACACCAGAACCCAGCGGATCTGGCAACAAGGTCAGTTTCTGCATCACAAATCAGCACATCCATGTGGTACAGAGGGCCAGAGTTTCTTTATCACACTGTTCATCCTGAGAGCCACGAGCCTTTTGAATTGGTCAACCCAGAGCGGGATGTTGAAGTTAGGCCACAGGTAACCACACTTGCCACTCACACCAAAGAAAGACATCTAGCCTCAGAGCGGTTCCAGCATTTCTCTTTACAGAGTTCCCTGCTAGTTGCGGTTGCATTTTTGATCCATCAGGCCCGCTCTCTAAGGGCCGGATGTAAATTTAATTTGTGGTTAATTACATGAAGATTGCCATTGTATGTTATATTTATTTATTTAGTGACTAAAGCTAGCGTGTAAATTTTTGCATTACTGTGCATCTTTACGGTGCATGGCTAATTTTTTTATAAAAAACGTAGGAAAGACAGTAAAGAAGGTAAGAAGCAAAAAATGTTCAATGAATCAGCACAATATGTTGCTAAAACCAGAAGATACGAGCCCATCACTCCCATCTTATCTACACTGCATTGGCTCCCTGTGAAATTTTGCATTGATTTTAAGATGGTCTCGCGCCACAGTATTTGAGTGAACTGCTAGTGTCTTACGATCCGCCACGCCTACTTCGATCAAAGAATGCAGGCTGCCTGTCAGTACCACGCATTATTAAAACTACAGCAGGGGCGGAGCTTTTTCTTACAAAGCCCCAAAATTATGGAATAGTCTTCCTATTAATGCTCGGGACTCCAACACAGTCTCTTTGTTTAAGTCTAGGCTAAAAACCTATTTATTTAGCCATGCATTTTTTTAAATAGATTAGCCTTAAGTAAAGGAGCAGATCTGGGGGACTCATGGACGTAGAGTATTCTGGTGAACTGGTATGTTTAGATGCTGTCTTCCCCACTCTCATTGATCATTCAGCTTTGTTGACAGTGAGGTGATTGGTTGCTTTACATCTCAGGGAGCCCTCATGTCTGTTTCCTTCTGGCTCTGCCTTTTAGTTATGCTGTTATAGTTAGTCCTGCCAGAGTCCCTGCTTGCACATTCACCTTATACATGGTGACTGTGACCATACCGAACTGCCATCTCTCCTTATTTTCTGCTCTCTTCTCTTCTGCTCTCTCCTCTCCCTGTCTCTCTGTCGAGCTATACATGTCGCTCCTGAGTTGCCAGTGATCCAGACCCCTCTGCCCTCTGGACCCGTCTAACCCGTGCTGGAGTCCTCCTTCTGGTTGGAGATCTCGTCGCATGGATGCCCTGTGTGGTCTGCTTGGATTCGTGTGGTGGCTGGGGACGGTTTCCACGAAGACTGTCCTGTCCTTGATTGATGCTGACAGCTGTTCTCTGGGGACCTGTGACTTCAGTTGTTCGATAGCTCAGGACTGGTATTTCCTACAGTCTACCTGAGCCTCCAGGAACAAACTGGACTCCTTTTAATTTTAACACATCTCCTGTTATACTGAACTTCCAGTCTTACACATTATTATGCTGATCAATTATCAATTATCACCCAGATGAGGATGGGTTCCCTGTTGAGTCTGGTTCCTTACAAGGTTTCTTCCTATTACCATCTCAGGGAGTTTTTCCTTGCCACCGTCGCCCTCGGCTTGCTCATCAGGGACCATCTTATCATTTTGATTCATACACATTCACATTGCATACAAACTTACTTCTTTTGATTGTGTAAAGCTGATCAATTGTTAAAAGCGATATATAAATAAAATTGACTTGACGTGATATGTTCTTCCATGCTCATTACCACCCCAGCACCATGTTAATTCAGCTATGGCTGTGTAGGTCAAGGATGAGATCGGTGCATGATAACGCACACTGAGATTTCGGGTAATACCAATGGCACTGAAGACAATGTGTCCACTTCCGTGATCAGCTTCCATATCTAACTCGATCTGTGTATGGTATGGCATACTGTCCTCAAGATCACCCGAGCTGGGAACACTTGTGTTCTCACTGATGAAAAAGAAACAGGCTTTGGGGTCACATGTTCTCAGAACCAATCGCAGGACCCTAATGTGAAAACGTCCTAAGAGTCTCACCCCCCATATCGAACACTCGGTTACAGTTAACATATGGATGGAAGAATTAAATAAATGGGCAATAAGACTTATTACACATAACTGAATAAAAATGGTGATAATTTAGTCACAACTACTCAACATCAAAATATAACATTTCTAATAGCATTTTAAACAGAACTATAAAGTTACATATTTTGCCTTCCATAGAAAGTCTGCATGAAATAAATGAAAAATAAATTTTGAGAAACAGATAATTTTCAGCAGAGTCAGTCACAACACACATAAAATATGAAAACATTTTGTGCATGTTCAAGTCAGTGCTCTTAACTGAACTAAACAAATTAATGTATTTTCATGTTGTAAGCGGGGTAACGGCATCTCCCTGGTGTGAACACTCTGGTGTTGTTGGACTGCGCTCAGTTGAGTAAAAATCTTCCCACACTCTAAGCACTGATAGGGCCTCTCTTCGGTGTGAAGGCGCTGGTGATCTTTGAGGTTACTTCTCTGAGTATAACTTTTCCCACACTGTGAGCACTGATACGGCTTCTCTCCTGTGTGAATACGCTGGTGATCTTTGAGGTTACTTCTCTGAGTAAAACTCTTTCCACACTCAGAACACTGATATGGCTTCTCTCCTGTGTGAAGGCGCTCGTGATCTTTGAAATTACCTCGCTGAGAAAAACTCTTTCCACACTGTGAGCAATGATACGGCTTCTCCCCTGTGTGAATGCGTTGGTGTTTTTTTAAAGTACTGTAGTCAGCAAACCTCTTATTGCACTGTGAGCACTGATGCGGCTTCTCGCCAGTGTGAATGCGCTCATGTCGTTGGAGATGACTATTGCAAGTAAAACATTTCCCACATTGTGAGCAATGATATGGCTTCTCCCCTGTGTGACAGCGCCAGTGTAACTGAAGATGACCCTTGCAACTGAAATCTTTTCCACACTCTGAACAGTGATACGGCTTCTCCCCGGTGTGAAGGCGCTGGTGTTGGTGAAGCGTACTCTGCTGAGTAAAACTTTTTCCACACTGTGAGCAATGATAGGGCTTCTCTCCAGTGTGAATGAAATGGTGTCTGGTAAGAGTACTGTAGTGAGTAAACCTCTTTTCACACTGTGAGCACTGATACGGCTTCTCACCAGTGTGAATGAGCTTGTGTCGTTGGAGATGACTCTTGCATGTAAAACTTTTCCCACACTGTGAGCAATGATAAGGCCTTTCTTTACAGTGAGTGCGCTGGTGTTTTTGAAGAGTACCCTCTAGAGGGAAACTCATTCCACACTGTGAGCACTGATACGGCCTCTCTCCGGTGTGAATGTGTCGGTGCTCTTGAAAAGCACTCTGCTTAGTAAAAGTTTTTCCACACTGTGGGCACTGAAACGGCTTCTCTCCTGTGTGAAGGCGCAGGTGTCGGTTGAGATTACACTGCTGAGTAAATCTCTTCCCACACTGTGAGCAGTGAAATGGCTTCTCTCCTGTGTGAAGGAGCTGGTGTTTTTTAAGATTACATCTCTGAGTAAAACTCTTTCCACATTGTAAGCATTTATACAACTTCTTTACCGTGTTAATGCACTTATGTGCTTTGAGGGCATTCTGATCAGCAAAACTCTTTCCACAGTCTGAGCAGTGATGAATTTCTCTCTGTATGTTATTGTGAGAACCAGATGAGCTGGGCTGACTGGAGCCTTTTGAGGAGATAGGATGCTCATGTTTAATCTCTCCTGATTTCCAAAGTCTTATGTATTCTTCACAGTGACATCTCTGGATGTGTTTGTCAAGATACATTTGAGATGCATGAGAAAGAGCACAAGAAGAGCAGGAAAAGCTTTGCAACGAAGTATTGTTCAATTCTAGAGAAGTAAAGGCAGAAAAAGAAAAAAATTAGACATTGAACACAAAATGTAATGAGATTCGATTCAGAGAAGATAAAATGTAATGTCATGTACAGTAAATGTACAGCGACATCACCCTAACACAAAGAAGTGTTTAAGATCAAATAAAACATTTGAGATTCTACATGAATGAAGACTTGGTCCGAGAAACTAACAGATGAGAATAATTAGCCCCGGGAACAGCTTTGTTTGTGTAAAGATTCATGAGGTCCAGGGTCACCAACATGGACTTGCACAAAAATTCTGCAGGGTGCTATTGATGTCCGTTGGACTAATCCAATGTACATCAATGTACTAATGTTGGACTAATTACAAGTGGTATTGCACTTGACACAAACTATACTGGTCCTCAAACAATTTTCAAAAATTATAATCTGCTATGTCTGCTGTAATAATAATAATAATAATAATTTTTATTTATATAGCGCCTTTCCAGAGCTCAAGGACACTTTACAATGAATATTTTAATAGTAATATTTTTGTTATAATTGTGTAAAGATATGTGAGTTAATCACTCGAGATCCATTCAATGGAATGTCATTCCTATAAATGTTTTGGTTCAATCATAATTTATCCACTCACAATGTTCCGACATTCTTATAGTTTTCTCCCATCTTATCCTATAGGCCCTCTTTCACAAGCGCACCCCCAAACACACACCCACACAGAAAACAGTATAAAGGCTTGCAATAACTAACATTTCTTACCCTGCGTTCACGCCGAATGCGGCGAGAGCGTCAAAGACGCCGGAAGTCATTCATTTTCAATGGGAGCCGGCGGCGAGGGGCGGCGAAGAGAGTTGAAATCAGCTCAACTTTAGGGTAATGAGCTATGACGCGGTTGAGCGGCAACCAATTAAAATGGAGGTCCTCCGCTTGGGATCATTCCGCGGGACGCAGTCCTGTAACTTTTGTTCCGGCTACATTAGTTCCCAAGCAAAATGGAGGAGAGGTTGATTATTGCGATAGCGAGTGTTTATTAATTATTAATGTTATTTTAATTAAAGACAAAGTCTAGTAATTGATTCTAATGTTATAATAATATGAAAAATAATATAATAAAAAATATATATATTAAATTAGACTAGCAATTCACAATGAACAGAAGCCACACCATACGAATGGCTTATAATTTGTTTATTTCTACAATACAGTTCTTTCTATGAATCAATTTCTTGTTATCTTCCACATTTTGGTCAGTCTCCATAAGATCAACAAGCTTGATTGCTTTGTGGCCCCTTTAAATACAAGAAAGGCATTCGGTCTATGTCAGAGCGGCGAAGTGCAGCGACAGGTGTCGGCGGCAGGGCTTCGGTGTGAACGCAGGGTTAGAGCTACAGTACACGCAGGCTATCGTTGTGTGTACAATAAATTATTTCGCTCTACGTTCCTGTTGAAAAAGAAAGGAAAGTGTTCATTCAGCACCAAGGCCAGCTCTACTGCATGCACTGAAGGGGATGTTTTTTAAGTTAACATGTCAGTCAGTGCATATCCCCTCACAATTCTATAAAAGGAATGCCAAGCATCAGACTGGTGAGTAAGGTATCCTGGGGGATTGCACATGACTCTTTGTCCCCATCTCTCACTGCAGACTTTTCTAGTCAAAAAGGGAATATGTGCCGAGTAAAAGGCTGCAGAGCCTTGGCCGATCACAACCTCGACATACTGTGTAAAAAGCCCGAAGATTGCACTGCCTGCCCTTCCTCAAGACTTCCACACTCCATCCTAGCACCCTTACGATTTCTTCTAAATAAAAGAGCACCTGTCCCAGGTCGGGGTCTCTGGTTTAGGTCGGGCCGTAACAGGAATGAAAATAAAGAAAAAAATGGGGTGAGACCAATAATGCTTTGCCCAGTGTTTATTTACAAAAAGTGAATAAGCAAATTACGAATGTTACAAAACAACTAAAGTGGCTGTGAGCTTCAGAAGCCGACAACTAACCCTTACTAACCACAAACTAATTTTAAAAAATACTACCCTTACTCCCTTACTAACCACTAACACTGAAGTAAGTTGGACCTGAAACAATAAGGGATGACACACCTCCATCCCACCACCAGCATAGACATATGCAAACATGCAGATATACTCAATATAGTAACACACTGGAATGCACTATCCACGCTGGTGCTGAGAGGCTGGATGGCTTTTCAAAACCGGTCCTCCGTGGTATGATGCACCATAACAACGGGAGCTACTACGTCGCCTACATGAGAGCAAACAACTATTAGATGATCTATGCCCACCACAGGTGTCAAAATTGCCTCATGGCTACAGCCTCTAGGGGGTACAGCATCCCGGCTCCTTCCACATCGGTCCTCGTCGGGGAGATCCACTCTGAGCCATCCTTTACACAGGAAGTGCTGTCACACTAGCTTACCTGGTTATTATCCAACCGGAAGCGCGGCAATGTGATCCTCTCGATCCTTCGCATCGAGTTTAAAATATTACTTTTGACATATAAAGCATTAAATGGTCTCGCGCCGCAATATCTGAGTGAACTGCTAACGCAGGCTTTTTGTCAGTACTGGTGCGTTCACACAGAATGTGGCGACAGCGTCAAAGCGGCCGGAAGTCATTCATTTTCAATGTGAGCAGGCGGTGAAGGGCGGCGCGGCGAGGCGAGAGCGGCGAAGGGAGTTGAAATCAGCTCAACATTAGGGTAATGAGCTATGACATGGTTGAGCGGCAGCCAATTAAAAGTAGAGGTCCTCCGCTTGAGAGGATTCCAAGGAAAGCAGTCCGGCTACATCAGTTCCCAAGCGAAATAGAGATGTTGATTACATATATATGATACACATACCAAAATGTGGAAGAAAACAAGAAATTGATTGATAGAAAGAACTGTATTGTAGAAATAAACAAATATATATATATATATATATATATATACTAGCAATTCACAATGAACAGAAGCCACACAATACAAAAGGCTTATAATTTGTTTATTTCTACAATACAGTTCTTTCTATCAATCTATTTCTTGTTTTCTTCTTTTGGAAGAAAAAAAAACACCACCTCCTCAGTTCCCCAATCCTCCCTGACTCTGATCACCAATTTCTGATGGATATAGACATTTCAGGCTTAACACAATTCTCGAACTTCAATGGGGAAGAACATCCCATCCTGTCTGTGAGCAGAAAACTCATGCCAGCAGAACAAAGCCACATGGCAGTAGAGCAAGCTGTAGATGCAGTAGAAGTGCTACATAACTAACAGGATTGCACTTCGTGCTGATCACAGACCACACGTCCTTGCAGTGGACAGTAAAGGCTAAAGGCCCTGATGCTGACATGACCCAGTGGTTTCTCTCACAGCAGGATGACTTAATCATCCTGCATCAGTCAAGGGCTCAACATAGTAGTACAGTGGTTGCCACATATTTCTCTCAATGCTCGCTACAAGCACTGAGCTGTGGGAGGGAAATAGTGCTGTGACGGCCAACACCTTTACACACAGTGTTAAAACAGCTAGGAAGGTGCACATTCAGCACCAGGGCCAGCTCCTCTACATATGATGGAGGGTCGAGGTGCCATAAATCACCATGTTTCGCACTGCATGTCCTCACATAGTTCTGCTGTCATAAGCCCTTTACAAAAGGACCAGAGACCAGTGAGTAAGGTATTCTGGTCATATTCGCTTAAGACTTTTTGTCCCCGTGTCTTACCTCAGATTGGGCCATTCGAGCAGATCCCAGACACCAGGACCCTTGCTGAGTAGGGCCTACTGCTTACCCTCGACCACTTCCTCTCATCCCCACCTTCAGCCTCAGCTGACCTTGAGTGCCAGTTACCCTCGACGAACTATCGACACCATAAAATGCCCAAAGGTTGCACCGCCTGCCCTCTTCACTCACCTTTTTCACAGGAATGGTCCTCTCTTCTCCCTTGCCTGTTTTTCTAAATAAAAGAGCACTTTTCCCACCAATCTGTGTCTCCATTTGTCTGTGTCTGGCTCAGCCCACTCTGTTAGCTTTACACTATAGCAGGGGACAAAGATTTTTCAAACAAACCTTTCCAAGCAATGCTCTCAAATCATCACTGATTGATTCAGGCATTTTTTTTCCTAATAGCTTTTTTTCTAGAGTAAAGGTGCAGAACTTGTAGTTCATAATCTCTTAAGAGCTATAGTCAAGCTGTATGTTAGTCGTCCTGCCTAATGGAATGCCGGTGCCTGATTTTGATTAATCTCCATCTTACCTCTTGGCTTCTCCACTTTAAAATATAATTAAATATAAGGGAAGTGATTGGCAGTAAGAATGAACAGACTTTACCATTTGTGGAGCACTTTTTGTTCGACAGGTAGTCGAAGGCAGGACTGAGTTCTTTGGCGTACTCCTCTTCATACCACACCAAGAGCTCCTGCCCTGGGTTAATGGGTCGACAGCACCGATACAGAATTCCACCTTGATACTGAAATGCCACAAGATTCTGTTCTTCATCATTTCGAGCGCAATTCACATACCTACAAGAATGTGACAAAAAGGAAAAAAATGTCAAAACTCAAATCATAGTCACAGACCAGGAGAAAACATGAGGCAGATGGATGGGAGGAAAACAAGTCTATTAAAAAAATAGAAGCTCATTAAAGTCCTTTAAAGAAGACCCAACAACTGGAGCATTCCTCACCCCATCCAATTTGCCAGAACTTCTTTTGCACCATCTATGTATTCTTCACACCGCCTGCTTCTGTAGATCTGTAGAAAAAAACATTTACATTTTCTTCTGTAAATAAGTCACTCACTCACTCACTCACTCATCTATACCGCTTAATCCTGTATTCAGTAGAATGATGATTCAGGAGAAATTGTTCTATCATTATGTAAATTACTGTATTGTTATGATTAAAACACATTTTAACTAGTCATCTTGCCGAGATTCAACTGAGAGTTATTTTATTTATCTACACATGATATAATGACGTGATGCTTTGCAGTAAAAGTTTTCAATTAGTGTTTGATTTTAGTTTCCTCTAATCATATACGCTTCTCCTAAATTATAGCTGCCACGATGTTGCGACAAGGCATGATATAGTGAGTGAGGAACAGCCGGGAGCCTGTACTTAGTGATGACCCAAGAATGGCCAATTAGCTCAAAAACCCGAAAACTAGCTTGAGTAGGAAATTCCACCCTGTACCTTTATTCTGACAAAATAAAGCATCGTCTGTACAAGTTGTGTATCTGCGACACTATGTTCACTAAGTCATACATGACAGGCATCAGGTTCGTTATGGAGCAAAAAGTTCAGCATGGAAGTTAATTAGAGCAGTACCTTCATCCTCTTCTTCTCTTCAAGTCCAGTTTACACTAACAAAAAAAGAGGTGTACCCTTGTAGTGCTATTTGACCTTACTGCATTTCTTTTATATTTCCTCCTTTGATTTCTCAGTTACTAAAGGGAAATAAGTAGTAAAACACAAATCCTTACTTGTCATGGATTAATTAGGAAGTAATTTTCTTTGCGTTTTATATTAAGTGACTTTACCTTTGTGCTTTATAATCATATTGAGTATATGTATGCAGAAAGGGGCATGGCCTGAATAGGACTAGAACACTGGATTTGTAAATAATTATTAGACACTTCATATGTGTGTCACTACAAGGCTTGTGGTCAAGCACTTATGGTTGGTCTTCTCAGGCTCTTAGTTGTGGATTACCTTTTATATCGCTGAATACTGATGTCATGGTGAATCCAAATTCTTAAATATACACATTACATTGTCGCCACTGAAAAATTACCTTGTTCCACTTGTTTTGTTTGCCAGAATAATAATAATAAATTACTAAGGTTACTTTGTATAATTACGGAGACAGCTAAGACTTATATTAACTTGTTGAAAAAGGGACTTAATTGAGGAGCTTGAAGAGACCGGTTTTCTTTTTTCGACTCACAAAGAAATATCATTTTTAGAAATTAAGTACTGACGTTAATTACAAAATTTCTCTAAAAGTAGGACTTCATTTGTAAAAATGCTTTTATCCTACAGGAACTCCGACATGTAGCTCTGGCAGGAAGTAACTGATGCTGACTTGAGTTTACTTCATCCATGGTGCTGCTTAAAAACTGTATGCATTACAAATCTTAATAAATCATTCATAACAAACTCACCACCCAGGAGTATCCACTGTTCTTGGCTTCCTCTCGGTTGACCAATTCTCCTTGGTAGGGTCCGAAATGTGCACCTACTGGAACAGGCTCCCCCTTATTAAACACTCCCAGACCTGCGTCAGGAATACCGGACTTCTGAATCTCTAGTCCAGGAGGAAGAGTCAGTCTGGCTCGGTCAGAGACGCCCAGGGGAACAGGAGTATCAGGGATGAAGAGAGGCGGGCCATGAACCTCACACTTGTTGAAGAAGACGGATTTGCAAACCTCACAATCTGGGAGTAGAGAACACATAATGGCAAAGAATGATGTCATATGTTTCTGTATATTTAATATTCATTAGAATTCTGAAAAAATTAGCCTAAGAAATCTGTCTACAAGTCTGTGTACTGCATTTATCTCCTGTGTAAAGAGCAGGTGTCCCTCATGATATAGGACACAACAAGAAGTTACACAAGTACTATACAAACTGTATTAGTTATCTCACAGAAGAAAAACGCATTATTTTATAAAAGACTTTACTTAAAAAATACTAATTTATTGGCTGCCCCTTACAACTTTATGATCAATTGACTGTCTACGGAACAACACTGTTTTTGACCGAATCAAAAAGTGGTTATAATTTCGATGATGACAGCTTACAGCTCATGAAAAGAAAAAAAAAAAGAAAGAAAAAAAAACATCCAGTAAAAACCCAGTATCTAAAAATATTAGGATTTTCCCCCAAAAATTATTTACCATACAGAAATGTTAAAATTCTGCATTTATTTCTAATTCATGCACTGAATACTTGGCCGAGCTTCTTCATTTGTCTATATTCCTCTTGACAACAAACTACAAATATTTCTATAGGGTTCAGGTCAGGTGAGTTGGCCAGTCTATCATGTACAGCAATATCATGGTCATTAAACCTGTAGTGGTAGTTTATGGAAAGGGAAATCTGCATCTCAGTAAAGCTTGTCAACAAACGGAGGATCTAAAAGATCCTGGTAGACGACCGTCTTGATTTTTGACTTGATAAAACACAGTGGACCAACACCAGCAAATGACACAGCACCTGAAACTTCACACTGGACTTGGATTCTGTCTCTCCACATTTCCTCCAGAGAGTCTGAGACCTTGATTTCTAAATAAAATGGAAAATATCCATTTATCTGAAATGAGGAATTTCTGAGGATCTCTGAGCAGCGGTCCAGTGCTTTTCCTCCTGAGCCCAGGTAAGATGGTCCTCACACCGTCTCTGGTTCAGAGTTGGCCTGATACAACGAAAGCAACAGCACGACGGCATGACCTCCTCTAGTAATTTCTTAGTATTGCATTCAGAAGAACTTCTTAACGTCAGGTAGTTCAGTCAAGTTGTAGGAACAGCGACTCTCTGTGGGACATGGAGGAGTTGAGGATGAGAGAAGGTACACGATCTCTGCTCCTTTCCAAACAAAATGGACCAGCGGATTCTCTCTCCCTCTCTTCCCCTCTCTCTCTCTTTCCTCCTCTCTGTCAAGCTACACATGTCGTTCCTGAGCTTCCATTGATCCAGACTCCCTCTGCCCTTCAGGTTGGAGATCTCGTCACATGGATGTCCCCCTCTTTGGGATGCATCCGATGTCTGGGGACGGTTTCACTCTACTAGGAAGACGGTTCTGGCCTGGCATGATGTTGACGGCCTTTTCTCATTATTTTCTCTGTGGACTACAGTCGCTTGATAGTTCAGATAGTTCAATAACTACCTTGACTCCATATTAACATCAATTAACAACTATTATATGGAACTGCCTGCCACCCAACACACAGTATAATTGCAGATCAATTCCTGCTTTCTGTTTCTCCTCAAATTAGGATGGGTTTCCTGTTGAGTCCATTTCCTCTCAAAGTTTCTTCCTACTGCCATCCCAGGGAGTTTTTCCTTGCCACTGTCGCCCTTGGCTTGCTCATCAGGGTCTATCTGACCATTTTTTGATTCATACACATTCACATTTCATACAAACCTAAATAATTCTTTTGATTGTGTAAAGCTGCTTTGTGACTATGAAAATAGTTAAAAGCACGATACAAATAAAATGTAATTGAATTGAATTGATTCTCCTCAATGGGACAAACAAAGACTTTGAACTTTCCAGTCCCCTCTGTTTCACTTAAACCTGCCTTACCACGATCGTGTTCTGGACAAATGTCAACAAGTCGGCATGATTGTGATCTCTTGGGGACAAGAGATGTACAGTATTTATACTGCATGAACAGTAATTTTATCAAACTTGAAATAAAAATTGTAAGATTTTCATTCTCTTGAGCTGTAATCCGTAATCATTAAAACAAAGAAAATTTAATAAATCTAAAATATATAAGAGTTTTACTTTTTGAACTGAATTACAGAAAAACTGTGTTTTACAGAGGTAGTCTTTATGGTCAGGATCTTCCTCTTTAATGCAGATATCTTCAGGTGTGTTGTCCAGGTCGTCCTCGTGATCGTAGATGTCCTCTTCTTTCTTCACACAGACTTCTGTCACTTCAGGCGTCCCTCCATCTGACATCTCCATTTTCACGTCCTCACACAGCTAAAAACCAAATAACACGAACAGTGATTCAGAAACGTAATTACAACTTAATTTTTCTCATTATGCGTCATGAGGCTTCGTGTGATTAACAGGACAGCTTAAAAACTAGCACAGAAACGAGGACGTAAAATACAAACAGTGAGCAAACGTTAACATTTTACTGCCGCGCTGTTCAAATCCAGCCGTGGAGGGAAGTAACATATTGAACTCTTGTATTTGAAGTTAGTTTGTTGTGTTTAAATGCTGTTCTTGAGTATAAGTGAGAGAACTAATGTTACATTTAATTACTCATTAAACTTTATTAAAAAATTTAAATTGTAACAAAATTGTGGGAAAATATAATAGTGAATCAGGATATTTATTAAAATCTTGATACTTATACAATCACAATTTTAATGGAATCAGAATCATGATAATAATGTATCGAAGGTGACTGCTAATTCTCGCCGCTAATTATTACTATTTTATATTTTATTATATTGTAGTAACATCACTCATCATTAAGCGTTACTTGTGAGACAGGAGGATCGGGAAGCTGAGACATCCTGAAGAAGAGCTGTGTGTCTCCTTCTGTACTCATTATAACAGATCTAAACAAATAATAACAACAATAACAACAACAACAATAATAATAATAATAACAATCATGTCTAACTTTTTTTTTTATAGAAAAGAAACAAGGAAAAAAATTTAAACTGTATATTTAATGTTTAAAGTTTTTAAATAAATACATTTAAGTTACTGAACAAATTTTATACACAATGTTTTTCACATGATTAGTGTCAGCTGCCTGTAAAGAGTGATTTAGATCAAGTTAAAATTACTGAAAAACACAAACACGCGCAGCGAATTCCAAACGCCCACTAACTAACTAAATAAATAGTGCACTACATAGGGCGCATATTGAATTACGTCGTACGCACTGTAGTACACTTTATCAGTGAAGTCAACCTCCATTTGGGTCAGCCTCACCGCCTTGGCTCAACTTACCTGTGTTTAAAGCACAGCGAGCTTTATATCCTCACAAACACACACAATAGGGCGGTAACATATCTAACGTTAACTACAAATCTCTATGAAATGTGTTCATGTGATAAAGAGGATCAAACGAGTAACGGCTTTTTCCGGGCGTTTAGAGAAGTAACGACCTGGAGCGTAACTTTTTCGTGGAAGTTCGTTAGCGGTTGGCATCCCAGTTTAAATGTGACATTACCGCCACCTACTGGACTGGATGGGGAAGCAGCGGATTAGCAGGAAAGCAAAAAAAACGCACTTAATAACTATTAAATCCGTTTCTTTATAATAAAAATGTAATTTGTTACCCATATACTGTTATGATTATTATTATTTATGCATATTTCTTTACACATTTCAAAATAATTTCCATAATTTCCATAAAACTGAATTAAATTGAATTAGGGTGCCCATATGTCTTTTTCCCCTGGATGTGTTCACTTTTCGAGATGAAAACATTTTTACAATTTTTTTCTAAGGCTTTTGCTTTCTACAGTAATAATTAATTGTATCTGTTTTTGAATTACTTTTATGTTTCTCTTTAGGTCACGCCTTGTTGCACGCCACCATTGTTCAGTCATGTACCCTAGTAGCTGAAGGAGTGATCTGATCGTTGTCCAGGGATATCACAAAGTCTTGACCTGGGGATGAATCGCCAGGGATGAACAGCGTATAGAGAGAGAGAACAGAAGATGACCAAGTACTGAGCCCTGTGGGACACCAGCAGAGAGTCTGCATGGAGCAGATGTGGATCCCCTACATGTCACCTTCTAGGTAAGAAGCAAACCGTTGCCACACTCTTCAACAGATTTCAAGGCTTGTAAAAATGGATAATAGAATCTTAATAGATAATAGAATCACTGTGTCAAATGCAGCTGATAGGTCCAGGAGCATAAGGACAGATGATAGTTTAGTTGATCTAGCAGCCTGGAGCTTCTCAGTGAATGGATCTGGGAGGGATGATAAGGTGCATGAAGACACAGAGCAAGGTGAGAATTTTGGTGGTTAACTTTAGACAGTATAGGAACCGTGATGGTGAAGGATACCAGGTAATGATCAGATTTATGAAGAGGAATAGTAGTGATATCTGTGACTGGGGAAGGATGGCAGAAAACGAGGTCAAGAGAATGTCCTCTCGTGTGAGTGGGAGGGCAACTATTTAGAGTTAAAGAGAAGGAGTTAAGGAGAAGGAGACGGAAAGAGGATTGGAGTTTCTCAGAGGGGAGGTTGAAGTCTCCTAGAACAGTGAGAGTAGTATTGTCAGAAGGAAAAAAGACTAAGAACCATGTCCATTTCATCCAGAAAGTTTCTTAGATGGCCAGGAGGACAGTAGATAACAAAGGTGTGGAGATTAATTGGAGAGGTTACCTTAGCTGCATGAATTTCAAATGATGAAAAACTGAGACGAGACAAGGGGAAGGACCATGTCTTGGGCAACAGCAGACCTGTACCACCACCTCTGCCAGTTTCTCATGGAGAGTGAGAGAATGCATAGGCAGAGGATAAGGCAGCTGGTGTAGCTGTTGTGAGGAGATGTCCATGCCTCAGTTAGTACCAGAAAATTGAAAAAGTAATGGGTAGCATTGGCTGAGATAAAATCTTCTTTCTTTACAGCAGATTGGCAGTTCCAGAGCCCACCTACCACCAGTGCAGGGCAATGAGATGGGACTGGATGGTAGATGATGTTTCTGGGAGATCTGCCTCTGCTGTGTGAGTAAAAGCATCTTGAACTATAAGAATTGACAACACAGATAGGTTGCAGCTAAACTAGAGAGCTCTTCAGGTAAATTAACTGACTACTTTGTGAGAACAGGTAAAACAGATGATGCTGTTATTGCTGCGGAGGGAGTTTCTGCATTTTACAAGTAGCACTGCCTGATGTGAAGCATCCTTCGCAGAAAAGAGCTCTCAGAAGACCTACGATCAAGAATTGTTCACTTGCATGAAGCTGGAAAGGGTTAGAAAAGTATCTCCAAAAGCCTTGATGTTCATGTGTTAATGGTAAGACAAACTGTCTACAAATGGAGAAAGTTCAGCACTGTTGCTACTCTCTCTAGGCGTGGTCATCCTGTAAAGATGACTGCAAGAGCACAGCGCAGAATGCTTAATGAGATAAAGAAGAATCCTAGAGTCAGCTAAAGACTAACAGAAATTTCTGGCACATGCTAACATTTTTGTTGACGCATCTACAATAAGGAAAACATTAAACAAGAATGGAGTACATGGGACGACACCACAGAGGAAGCCATTGCTGTCCAAAAAAATATTGCAGCACGTTTGAAGTTTGCAAAAAAGCAGCTGGATGTTCCACAGCACTACTGCCAAAATACTGTGTACAGATGAAACCAAAACTGAGTTGTTTGGAAAAAACACACAACACTATGTGTGGAGAAAAGAAGGCACAGCACACTGTAGGATTACAAATTTATAAAATGTTAAATCTAGGTTCCAATGTCATAGTATGTAAACAAAGAGTTATGTACATTGGGTTTTACATTGAGAGGTAAAGATGATGACTTTCTAAGAAGATCAAGTCTGGTAGCCCAGGTGGCTGAGACATTAACCTTTTGTCTTTATGTACTTCCTGACCACTGGGTCGGGTCCCAAGGTAAATGTGAATGCTAATCTCAAGGCCAGGCTCTGCCTTTGTTATGTTATAATAATGTGAAGGTCTGGGAGATACTGTCAGCCTGATTAGATTAGTACCCATGCATTCGAAAGGCACTGTTATGCTGATGAGATCAGGGATGGAGAACTTCCATTACCAGGCTGATTCCTGTACTATACTATGCTTTGTTTAGATTGTCTCCACCTCTTTGTATCCCTCCCCCTTGTAAAGTATAAATTCTCCAGAGGTGAGTTTTAGTCAGATTTGGATGACTACAACGACACAGGGCGGTTCTCAATAAAGAGAAAGTTCTACTGGAAAGATATCCCAACGTCTCCTGGTCTTTGATTTGACAGAGGGAAAAAAGTTCCTAACAACACCAACATCGAAACCTCATCCCAACTGTATAGTAAAACATGGCAGAGGGAGCATCATGGTTTGGGGCTTCTTTGCTGCCTCAGGGCCTGGACGAATTGTTGTCATTGATGGAAAAATGAATTCCAGAGTTTACCAAGAATTCTTTATAAAAAAAAGAATGGCTTCAACAGAACAAAATACGCCTTCTGGAGTGGCCCAGTCAGAGTCCTGACCTCAACCCAATTGAAATGCTGTGGCATGACCTTAAGAGAGCGATTCACACCAGATATCCCAAGAACATTGATACACTGAAACAGTTTTGTGAAGAGAAGTGGTCCAAAATTACTCCAGATCGTTGTGTATGTCTGATCGGCAACTACAGGAAACGTTTGGTTGAGGTTATTGCTGCCAAAGGAGGGTCAACCAGTTATTAAGTCCAAAGGTTTACATACTTTTTCCACCCTGCACTGTGAATGTTTACATGTTATGTTCAATAAAAGCATGAAAACATATAATGTTTGTGTAGTATTATTTTAAGCAGACTTTGTTTTTCTATTGTTGTGACTTAGATGAAGATCAGAGCACATTTTATGACCAATTTATGCAAAACTCCACATAATCCCAAAGGGTTCACATACTTTTTCTTGCAACTGTATTGTCAGGACCCGTCTGGGACACAATTTCAGACCAGGAAATCCCTCACCAAACCAGGCCATCCTATGCACCCAAATAAATTTAGAAAACACAGACAGCCTTATTTTTTGCTCCTTTATATACATAAGAGTACCATTGCAGCATAATCAGTTTCTTATCTGTTTTGTTTTACATGCAGGTGCATGTATTGGTGAGATGAACCTGTTTGTTAAATTTTTGTGAACTGCTGACATATTTCTACAAAATTTAAAATATAACTATTGTTATTTAGAGAGTATATTTAAAGGAAATTACATCACAACAGAAAGGGTTGTGGCAGGAAGGGCATCCGAGGTAAAAAAATTTTGCCAAAACAAATGATGTGAATCATTAACAGGACTTTCATACCGGATCGGTGGTCGCTCGGGTTAACAACGATCACAACCGTTGCTCTTCACCTACAGGCTGCTGGTGGAAATTGGGCTACTGTTGGTTGAAGGCGTGTTTATACGAAAAGAGAAGAGGAAAGGCAATAGTTTATGAGTGAGGGTAGTGACTTTGAATGTTGGGACTATGACAAGAGAGTTGGTTGACATGATGCAGAAGGAACATAGATATACTCTGTGTCCAGGAGACCAGGTGGAAAGATAGCAAGCCTAGAAGCTTATGAGCAGGGTTCAAGTTGTTTTACCATGGTGTGCATAGGAAATGAAATGGAGTAAACGAACGAAGAAGCAAAGAAGTAGTTTGCTCTGGCCCCATCCCAATGAGACGTGGCGACATAGCTTATAGCAGGTTATGGTCGCTGAACCGCTGGATGTCCAGGTGGTGCTTGGAAAATAATGTGGGCTTTATAGACAACTGGAAGACCTTTGAGGGCAAAGCTGGCCTGTTAGGGCGGGACGGTGTCCATCCCACTCGGGAAGGTGCTGCTCTCATTTCTTGCAGTATAACGCATAGTCTCAGAAGAGGGCTAGTTAATCGGTGACAATCCAGAGCCCAGGCCAGGGAGCAGACAGACAGGCTAAACCAACCGTCTGCTAGCTGCATAGAGTCGTCAATCAGGGTTCATCATATTGAGACTGTCTATTCCCTGAGCTAAACACAAATTTAGAAAGACTCAGAAAGTCTGTTTTAGTAATTTAATTAACATAGATACCACAAACTTGGAACACACTGAATGCGCAGCCGGCACCTCTGATCTGAAGCTAGGACTCTTAAATATAAGATCTCTTGCATCTAAAGCAGTTATTGTTAATGAAATTATTATAGATCAGGAGTTTGATATACTCTGTTTAACAGAAACCTGGATTAAGCAGGATAAGTATGTAGCTTTAAATGAAGCTAGTCCTCATGGATACAGCTACATACACCAGCCTAGGCCAACTGGTAGAGGAGGAGGCGTCGCAGTTATTTACAATGATAATCTGTCTATCGTACAAAAACATGGGCACAAATTTAATGCATTTGAAGTTCTCTATAGTAACATAAAAAGTGTAGCTACAAATATTAAGTCTGCTCAGTCGATCCCGTTAATTATCATTTACAGATCCCCAGAGCCATACTCGGAATTTCTCTGTGAATTTGCAGATTTCCTTGCAAACCTAGTCATTTCTGTAGAGAAAGCGTTAATTGCTGGAGATTTTAATATTAATTTTAAGAATCCAGAAGACCCTCTGAGAACAGCATTTATGTCCATACTAGACGCAGTAGGAGTAAATCAATGTGTAGTAGGACCCACTCATAAAGCAGGTCACACCTTAGATTTAATATTATTCTTCGGATTAAGTATAAGAAATTTATTCACTATTCCACTGTCTGAAGCCATCTCAGATCACTATCTTGTCTCAATTAATGTTTGTCATAGTAATAATGTACGCACAGCGCCGCGCTACCGTTTTAAGCGTACATTCACATCAAATACCACACAGAGCTTTATCAGTAATCTCCCAGTTACCAACTTTGATTGGATCGCCATCTGACTACACAGAACTCAATCAGGCGACTGAACATTTAGAGTCAACATTTCGTTATACCTTAGATAATGTAGCTCCAGTTAAAAGGAAATTGATTAGAGATAAGAAACTCGCTCCCTGGTATAATGGTCACATGCGCAGTTTAAAAGAGACCGCTCGGATATTAGAACGTAAATGGCGTCAAGCCAAATTGTTAGTATTTCAAATAGCATGGAAGGAGAGCATCCTGAACTATAGAGAAGCTCTTAGTGTAGCTAGATCAACGTATCTCTCCACTCTTATAGAAAATAACAAAAATAATCCTAGATTTTTATTTAATACCGTAGCCAAATTAACCAGAAATAAGACCACTGCAGAAATCTCCATAACAACAACATACAATAGTGAGGACTTCATGAACTTCTTTAATAATAAAATTGTCAACATTAGGCATAAAATTGAGGCTTTGTAATTGATGCAGATGTTAAACTAACCATGTCAGATCGGAACCTAGAATACTTTACTCCCCTTGAAGAGAATGAATTAATTTCACTCATCTCTTCTGCAAATGCATCAACCTGTATATTAAATCCCATACCGACACATTTTCTCAAACAGATAGTGCCCGAAATAACAGAACCCATGTTGAAAATAATGAATTCTTCAATCAGCATTTGGTATGTTCCAAAATCTTTTAAATTAGCAGTTATTAAACTGATCATTAAGAAGTCTGACCTCGACACCGGTCAGCTGTCCAATTATAGTCCGATATCAAACCTCCCCTTTATCTCTAAGATTCTGAAAAAGATAATTGCAGAGCAGCTATGCTCATATCTACATAGAAATAACATACATGAACTGTATCAGTCAGGATTTAGGCCTCATCACAGCACAGAGATAGCACTTGTTAAAGTAGTAAATGACCTCCTATTGGCCTCTGATCAGTTATCAGTATGTAGATTTAAATGGTGATTATTGTGCATGTTCACTAGTGGAGTTTGGTGTCCCACAGGGTTCGGTTTTAGGACCACTGCTTTTTTCCCTTTACATGCTTTTTGGACAACATAATCCATAAGCATGATGTTAATTTTCACTGTTATGCTGACAACACACAGTTATACATCTCAGCATAACCAGATTAGAGAAACCAGCTTGCTAAAGCTGAGCAATGTGTCTAGGATATAAGAGACTGGATGCTAACTAACTTCCTTCTGCTTAATCCTGATCAGACAGAAGTTCTAGTCATAAGACCGCATGCAGCGAGAAGCAAGATTTTAGATCACACTGTAATTTTAGGTGGCCTTTCTGTTCGATCTAGGGCAACAGTAAAAGACCTTGGTGTGATTATAGATTTTAGTCTTTCATTTGAAGCTCATGTAGACAATATCACCAGGATAGCATTCTTTCACCTCAGAAATATTGCCAAGATAAGGAATATATTGTCACTAAACGATGCAGAAAAACTAGTTCATGCTTTTATCACCTCAAGGTTGGACTATTGCAATGCTTTACTGTCTGGTTCTTCAACTAGGTGCATAAACAAGCTTTAACATACAGGATTTAATTGCTTGGACTGCGTCTGCTGTTTTGATCGGCAGCTATTAGGTGGGCAGCTGGACCTTGCATGGTAACAAGCTGCTGGGTTTCCTATTGGGACTCACAGTGTAGTGATTTAACCACAAAATATTAATGACTAATAGTGTACCTAAACAGATAATGTTTATTCTGATATATTATATATGAGGGAACAATATAGTGCAAAAGGTTTCATAGTACCCAGGAAAGAGACGTAAATGGAAAGATGACTTAAAACTGTGTGCTGAGCCACCAAGGCCTCAGTGTGACTCTACAGAGCCGATGTGTCCCGCTGTACGATGGGAGCGCATGGACAAGCTGTCCAATTAAGTGAGTGATGTTTCCTTTAGCCATAAGATGAACATGTATGAAAGCACTGTGTCTTGTGGGAATGAGTAAACCTATGTATTGAAGCATTGTATTGTATCTTGTATGGACACATGTATGGAGTATTGTGTTGGTGGGAACAAGATGTTGAAGAGGTGTCATGTAAACGTATATAAGCATGCATCGTAGAAGAGACGAGAATTTTTTTTCTCTGCAGTCTATTGCCCTCACCATCCCTGGTTTTCGGGGTGGTCTTTGAGTCTTTGGGTAATCGTCCCTGAATTAGCCACAACAACAGCAGCCCCACAGTTATGCTGCAATCTCAGAAGGCTGCAGGAAAACCTCAAGGTTAGCTTCCTGATCAATCTTTAAGTCTAAGTAATATTAATTGCTTTCTCAAATGGAGTATATACAAGGTTTTTCAAAAGTCTGGATGGTAGAACAGGTGTATCTCCTTCATCTATCCCAGGTTTCAACAGTTAACTGACACATACATGTTCTCAATAATATACCCTAGGTTTTTTCCTCCTCTACTACACTTCAATCAGGAAAAGCCTGTTAATTAGTTGATTGGTTAAATCGGTTGTGCTGGGAGCTAAGACAGCACTAAATATGCAGGGCAGTGGTTCTCCAGGACAGTAGTTAAGAACCATTGCCCTAAAAGGAAATCATTACACTTTACCCAACATGCTCCGTTCCCAGTTGACACCCAACCAGAGAGCCACGTGTCACGTGTAAAATACTGTCTGAAATTTTTGATTCATTTATCAAGAAGATTATCTCACATAGAGGCCCACCTTGCAACTTACAGAACTTAAAGGATCTGCTGCTAACGTTGTGTACTAAAGTACTAAAGAACTCCTTCAGGGGTCTGTGGAGTCCACACCTGGATTGATCAGAGCTGGAAGACAGTGGGGGACCTATACAATATTATGGAGGTGGTTTCAATGTTGTGGCTGCTGAATGTATAATTCTGCAAAGATATATTCTGGACAGTTACAGGGTTAGTAAGAATGCAAGAGCAATGCCGGGCAAGAACAGCTGTGCCGGAAGGCTGGCGAGACGCCAAACATCCGATCTACATGCACCTTGTATTAGATTGGGAAAAGGTGAAGATGTTGCAGGGAAACACAGGAGAAGTCTATGTTTAAAGTTTCTAGAATTCCCTGTTATAGTATTACATTCTCTATAAGAATAAAAAGAATCTGCAAAAAAAAAAAAAAAAAATTCATAATTTCCATCAATTTGGTAACTAATCAAGAGGCTTGAAAAAAGAACAATATTCTCAGAATTAAATTTTTACCTCATTAAAACATTTTTATTATGTGCCCATATACTTGTGATGTTACTCCAATAAAATTCCTTAATGTGATAGTATACCTTGCTTCCCACTTCACAGACAGACAGAGAGATAGATAGATCAACCTTCCTCAACTTTCCAAAGCATTATCTACTGAGGCTAAGCAGCTGAGCAGATCAACTTTGATGACTTGTGAATGCCAGCAACAGTGATGTGACTGCCAAGTGCTAAGGCCATTTAACCTACACGAGTTGAGCAGCCTCCATGCATCAGCACAGCACACTCAGTCAAAACCAATATTGCCCTGTCAGTTCTGGATATACACTTAGGGCATGTTTTTGCTTTTATATCAATAATCAATTTTATTGGCTGCACCACTGTCAAGAAGTTCCAGCTGCAACCCCTGCATCACTCACTCAATGTGACTCACAACAATCCCATGATGGAGGACCTATAAGAGGAGGGTCTATAACCCCTTGCATTGAGTCCATCACACTACATGGCAGCTTAATACATAAAGAAAGCATTCCATCGCCCCTTGAGTACTTCCAAGAAACCTTTAGGAAAGTTAAGCCAGCGAGACCTTATGCCCCAAGATCAAGGGATTCTCCTTTTTTGGAAAATAAGTGTGGTCTCAGGCCTGGGATTATTTGCCAGGGTTTGAAGTGGTTCACTGTAAAATATAGTTTTTGCTTTGTTTTGCTGACAAAACAGCTCAAGATTTTTCAAAAATTTTACCTCCACTGTGCATATGTGTGGAGTTGAAAACAAAATTTAGCACCACATCTGGTCACCATGAGTCTCTCATGAGATCACAAGGATTATCTCACGATCTTACATTTGTGTATTGGGCATCATCATGATCTGGGTACTATGTGTGGGTGCTTGAGATGAGGGAGGGGGGTTGATTAGTAATGAGTCTTTGCTCCACTTCAAAGACAATCAATCACTAATTCATACCTCCCTAGGCACAGTTCTCTAGGAGCAAGTAAAGGCAACTAATAAGCAGATGGTGGAAAACATTTGCATGTGTGAAGAATCAGGAGGACTGCTCAAAATTTCATCTCTGGTAATAAGGAACTCACCTTACCACGTATCCTAAGGTATCGCCCACTGTTTTTCCTTTGGAACACCAATTCCACAAACCTACCTGCTGTTGAAAGCTAACTCCTAGATGCAGACAAGTGTGGGAGCATTATCACCATCATCTAGTGTGGTCTACCAAGGTGACCATAAAACTTACAAGGTAATATCAGGAAGAAATATGGACAAACAGGGCGATGAGATCTGGCTGTGCGCCAGGCCCCTGTGCTTAACTAAACAATGCAAAAATAAGCTCGTCATTTGAATACGGCAGAAATAAGCCTTGGTGTCCAGGATAATTGATGTTATGTTACGGCATTTATGTTTTTTGTTCTTATAAAAGAAGGTAAGAAGCAGCAAAATGTTCAATGAATCAGCACATGTGCTTCAATGCTCATTACCATCTCATGACCATGGTAATACAGCTATGGCTGTATAGGTCAAGGATGAGATCGGCGCATGATAACGCACACAGAGATTTCGGGAGAGACAGCTGGGAACTCACCGATCAAAATCAAACAGGGTTTGAGGTCACATGTTCTCAGAACCGATCACAAGGCCCTAATGTGAAAACGTCCTAAGAGCCTCACCCCCTGTATCTAACACAATTATAGTATGGATAATATGGATGAAGGAATTAAACAATGACCAATAGGACTTATTACACATAACTGAATAAAAATGGTAATAATTCATGTCACAACTACTCAATGTAAAAAAAAAAAAAAAAACATTTCTAATAGCCTTTTAAACATAACTATGAATTCACACATTTTGCCTTTCACAGAATTTCTGCATATAATAAATGAAAAATTTATTTTAAGAAACTAATATATAATGATAATTTTCAGCACAAACAGTAACAACAAACATAAAACATAAAAACTTGCATGTTCAAGTCAGTGCACTTAATTGAACGAAACAAATTAATGTCTTTTCATGCTGTAAGCAGGGTAACGGCATCTCTCTGGTGTTGTTTGAGAGTGCTCGGTCGATTAAAACCATTCCCAGATTCTAAGCACTGATGTGGCCTTTCCCGCATATGAAGGCGCTGGTGATATTTAAGGTTACGAAGCTGAGTAAAACTCTTTCCACACTGTGAGCAATGATACGGCTTCTCTCCTGTGTGAATGCGTTGGTGTTTTCTGAAAGTACTGTCGTCAGCAAACCTCTTTTCGCACTGTGAGCACTGATACGGCTTCTCGCCAGTGTGAATGCGCTCGTGTCGCTGGAGATATCTCTTGCAAGGAAAACATTTCCCACACTGTGTGCACGGATACGGTTTCTCTCCTGTGTGAAGGCGCTGGTGTCGGTCGAGATTAGACTGCTGAGTAAAACTCTTTCCACACTGTGAGCAGTGAAATGGCTTCTCTCCTGTGTGAATGAGCTGGTGTTTATTGAGATTATCTCTCCGAGTAAAACTTCTTCCACACTGTGAGCAGTGAAATGGCTTCTCTTCTGCATGAAGGAGCTGGTGTTTTTTGAGATAAGATCTCTGAGTAAAACTCTTTCCACACTGGAAACAGTGATACGGCCTCTTTACCGTGTTAATGCACTTATGTGATTTGAAGGCATTCTGATCAGCAAAACTCTTTCCACAGTCTGAACAGTGATGAATTTCCCTCTGTATGTTATTGTGAGAACTGAGAGTATCAGATGATATGGGCTGACCGGAGCCTTTTGAGGAGATAGGAAGCTCATGTCTAATCTCTCCTGATTCCCACAGTTTCAGATACTCTTCACAGTGACATCTCTGGATGTGCTTGTCAAGATAAATTTGAGATGTATAGGAAAGAGCACATATAGAGCAGGAAAAGCTTTGCAACTGAGTGTTGTTTAATTCTGGAGAAGTAAAAGCAGAGAAAAATAGACATTAAACACAAAATGTAATAAGATTAGATTCAAAGATGTAATATATAAAAATATATAAAAATGTCATGTAATGTATAGTAAATGTACAGTGACCACATTACCCTAACAAAAAGGAGTGTTTGAGATTAAATAAAACATTTGAGATTCTACTTGAATGAACATGGATGAAAGCTTGCTAATTTGTGGTCCAAGAAACCAACAGAAGAGAATAACTGGGCCATGAAACAGCTTTGATTGTATAAAGATTCATGAGGCTCTGGGTCACCAACATGGACTTGTACAAAAATACTGCAGAGTGCTATTGATGTCCATGATGTTACATGTCTAACTACAAATGGCATTTCACTTGACACAAACCATACTGGTCCTAAATCAATGTTCATACATCATAATCTGCTACATCTGCTGTAATATTTTTATTATAATTGTGTAAAGATATGCGAGTTAATAACTCAAGATCATTCCTCTGTACACAATAAATCATTCGTCTTTCATTACAAGGTGGCTTAGTCCACTGAGTTATCTAAAATCTGCTGAAACTGCATTACAGTGGAACCTCGGATTGCGAGTAACGCGGTTTGCGGGCGTTTTGCAAGAAGAGCTAAGATTTTTTTTTGACTTGGAGAAAAAACAAGTCTTTGTGTACGAGTGCCAAGTACCATGCAGCATGCATGCGCTTCTTTTTTTTGACACCGAGCGTCACGTGATAACAACTGAGCCAATGTTTTTTCTCTCTCTTGCGCTGCGGAATTGTGGGTAATCGTCTCCCCTGCTGGGTCTTAGTGCTCGTCTCTCACTAGTATAATCAATATCAGTGCATGCGTGTACTGCTTACTATAAAACTGTAACCATAAGTGTGCGTGTAAAAAATCTTTTATTTTGTGTTTTTATGTGCGTGTGCACTGTTTATTATAACACACGTGTGTGCGTGCTTGTAAAGCAAAAGAAAGTCTCATTAGACAGGTTAAAGATCCATTTTATCTCTCTGTATTAGCCTGCAGTGCGTGCACGTCATTTGACACCGTGCATTTACACACACACACACACGCACTCCCCGTCCCCCGTCGCCTTCACACACAGACACACATACACTCTGCTCTACACAGAAACACTGCTCTGTTGCGATTCTTTTCAAAAATAAAGTGCTGATTAATCTGTTTTATTTTTACGTTACAGCAGCGATTCCATTAGTCTGCACTCAGTCGAGTGTCATTAGAGAGATTTCCTTTTTTCCCCTGTGGGAAAATATGATTTGGTTTACGAGTGTTTTGATGTATACGTGCCTGCTTCCGGAACGAATTACATTCGTAATCCAAGGTTCCACTGAAATTAAATTTTCACATTATTTAATAGCACCTAGAATAATGAAGACTATTGTGACATTGGGACTACAGCCAACTGCTTTATTCAACCACACGCCCTACACTCACTGTTAGCTTAGTTAGCTAGCTGGTTCCGGTAAAGTCGTGTTGTTAATTTATGTTGTTGTTAATTTGTGTTGTTTCATGCATGTAGCACCTTGGTCCTGGAGGAACGTCATTTCGTACTGTAGTGTCATGTGTACTATAGTGTACATGGTTGGAATGACAACAAAAGACTATTTGACCTGACTGGTTGAAAAATAAAGTAAAGTGTGCATTCAGCACCATGGCCAGCTCCACTGCATGCACTGAAGGGGATGTGCTTTACAAGTTAACATGTCAGGCAGTGCATATCCCCTCACAATTCTACTGTAATCAGCTCTCTATAAAAGGACCGCCAAGCATCAGACTGGTGAGTAAGGTATCCTGGGGGCTTGCACATAACTCTTTGTTTCCATCTCTCTTATCAGACTTCCCTAGTCAAAAAGATCCCCAACACTGGGAGACAAGCCGAGTAAAGGCATAGTGCAATGGCATCATAGTGCAATGGCATCATAGTGCAATGGCATCATAGTGCAATGGCATCATAGTGCAATGGCATCATAGTGCAATGGCATCATAGTGGAACTATCCTGGTCCAGTCCTATCAGCATGGTTTAAATTTAGGCATTTGGCAGACACTCTTATCCAGAGTGACTTACAAAAGTGCTTTGTAGGTTCCATCATTGGATAGATCCTTACACTGGGTTACTAGGTTACTAACCAAGTAATATCAGTCAAAGACTGTTGGGAAGTTGTTGTTTTTTTGGACAAACCCAATTGGTCCATCAGATAATGCAATGACGTCCAGCACCTGAACCAGATTTAGGAGTTCAACACATTCTCGCTACCATGAGTGTATGACCTCATGGACCAGCTGAGTCCCAATTAATTTTACCAGGAACTGGTACTGGCAAGTAGTCCTTACACCAGAAGCTAAAGAAAAAGAGCCGGTCAGCACAGAAAATGGCCTTGGCAATATAATATAGGGGCCTCCCTGTAGCCTGTGGTCAAACAGAAAAAGTGCAGTGGACCACAGAAACACAGCCTGCATTCCAGAAACTTAAAACCCATCTCACCAGTACCCCAGTTCTCCTAAACACGGACTCTGGTCACCGATTTCTGATGCATATGGATGCTTCAGGCTTAACACGGTCCTCTCTCAGGACTTCCCTGCAGTGGACACTCCTTTCTCCTTCATCATCCTGCACCAGTCAAGGGCTCAATACAGTAATGCAGCTGGACTTTCCAGATGCCACACATTCCTCTCAATGCTCGCTACAAGCTCTGAGCTGTGGAAGGGAAATGATGCTGTGGCGGCCAGTGCCTTTACAAACAAACTGTTGAAACAGATAGGAAAGTGCACATTCAGCTCCTCTACATACGATGGAGGGTCGAGGTGCCATAAATCACCATGTTTGACACTGCAAGTCCTCACATAGTTCTGCTGTCATGATCCCTTTATAAAAAGACCATCAAAAATTAGACCAGTGAGTAAGGTATTCTGGTCCTACTCACTCATGACTCTTTGTCCACCTTTGTCTTACCTCAGAGATTTGACCGGTTGAGCAGATCCGCGACACCAGGATCCATGCTGTGTATGGGCTACTGCTTAATGTCAACCACCTGAGCTTACCTCCTCTTCATCCCACCTACAGCCTCAGTTGACCTTGACTGCCAGGTACCCTTGCCGAACTATCAACACCATCAAAGGCACAAAGATTGCATCATCTGCCTCCTTCACTCACTTTTTTTCACTAAATAGACTGCCCCTTGCACCCTTGCCTGTTTTTCTAAATAAAAGAGCACTTTTCCCACCAATCTGTGTCTCAATGTGTCTGTGTGTCTGGCTCAGCCCACTCTGTTAGCTTTACAGTATAGCAGGGGACAAAGATTTTTCAAACAAACCTTTCTAAGAAATGCTCATCACAAACATTAAGTCTTGACTTAAAATCTACTGATTTATTCAGAATTTTTTTTCCTAATAGCTTAGGTAAAGGTGCAGATTGTATAGTTGATCACCCCTTAAGAGCTATAATCAAGCTGTACGTTACTCCTCCTGCCCAATGGAATGCCTGATTTGGATTAATCTTACTTTTCTTACCTCTTGGCTTCTCCACTTTAAAATATAATTAAATAGAACTGAAGTGATTTGCAGTAAGAATGATCAGACTTTACCATTTGTGAAGGACTTTTTGTTCCACAGGTAGTCGAAGGCAGGACTGAGTTTTTTGGCATACTCCTCTTCATACCACACTAAGAGCTCCTGTCCTGGGTTAATGGGTCGACAGCACCGATACAGAATTTCATCTCGATACTGAAATGCCACAAGATTCTGTTCTTCATCATTACGAGCGCAATTAATATACCTACAAGAATGTGACAAAAAGGAAGAAAATCTCGAAAGTCAAATCATAGTCACAGACCAAGAGAAAGCATGAGGCAGATGGATGGGAGGAAAACAAGTCTATTAAAAATTAGAAGCTTATTAAAGTCCTTTAAAGAAGACCCAACAACTGGAGCATTCCTCACCTCATCCAATTTGCATGAACTTCTCTTGCACCATCTATGTATTCTTCACATTGACTGCTTCTGTAGATCTGTAGAAAAAACACACATCTCCATTTTTCTATAAATCAATGAATACCTTAAAATTAAATAAAGTGTGCAGGCAGTAGAATGATGATTCACATAAATATCATCACATAAATTAATGTATTGTTATGATTAAAACACATTTTAACTAGCCATCTTGTCGAGATTCAATTGAGAGTTATTTTATTTATCTACATATGATGTAATATGATGATGTAATCCTTTGCAATAAATTTTTCAATTAGTGTTTGATTTCAGTTTAATCATATCTCATCATATACGCTTCTCCTCAATTATAGCTGCCACGATGTTGCGATGAGGCACGATATAGTGAGTGAGGAACAGTCAGGAGCCTGTACTTAGTGATGACCCAAGAATATCCAATTAGCTCAGAAATCCAAAAACTAGCTTGAGTAGGAAATTCCACCCTGTACCTTTATTCTGACGAAATAAAGCACCGTCTGTACGAGTCGTGTATCTGCGACACTACATTTACTACGTCATACATGACAGGCATCAGGTTCGTTATAGAGAAAAAAGTTCAGCATAGAGGGTAATTAGAGCAGTACCTTCGTTCTCTTCATGTCCAGTTTACACTAACAAAAAAAGAGGTGTCCCCTTGTAGTGCTATTTGACCTTACCGCATTTCTTTTAGATTTCCTCCTTTGATTTCTCAGTTACTAAAGAGAAATAAGTAGTAAAAAAACAAACAAAACATGGTATCAACCAAGAATTTACCATCCTTACTTGTCATGGATTAATCATGAAGTAATTTTCTTTGAGTTTTATAATAAATGACCTTACCTTTGTGCTTTATAATCATATTGAATATATGTATGCAGAAAGGAGCATGGCCTGAATAGGACTATAACACTGGATTTATAAATAATTATTAGGCACTTCATATGTGTGTCACTACAAGGCTTGTGGTCAAGCACTTATGGTTGGTCTTCTCTATACACAATAAATCGTCGCTACTGAAAAATCCGTTTTTCCACTTTCCTTAATTTTTACATCATAATTAATGCAAAGGAAAGTTCTACTTCAAGGTTTTATGTCTCTGAAAAGGAAAACCTTTGCTGTCCAATCAGACCTCTGTATATAGTTGGTAGCTTCCTGTTTTTCATATTGTTACCGCGAAAGTTCCTCGTCCGTTTGTAACAGCGTTTAGATTACATTTTGTTTTTATAATTATATTTTTTCCCGTTTTTACTAAATAACAAACTAGTTTTACGCTTTAATACTACTGGACTTTATCCTTTTTTTGCGCTTTTTGGGAGAATGCTCATATCATCTGACCAACAAAAAGCGGAATCCATCGCCAAATAATTAAAACTCCGGCACAAAGGTACGTTATCATGTCTACCATTCAGCTCGTTCGGTGTGTAGAGTGCAGGATGTTTAGACCCCTATCTTATCTACACTGCATTGGCTCCCTGTAAAATTTCGCATCAATTTTAAGATACTACTTTTGAATTTAAAGCACTAAATGTTCTCGCGCCGTAGTATCTGAGTGAACGGCTAGTGTCTTACGATCCGCCATGCCTACTTCGATCAAAGGATGCAGGCTGCCTGTCAGTACCATGTATTATTAAAACTACAGCAGGGGGCAGAGCTTTTTCTTACAAAGCCCCAAAGTTATGGAATAGTCTTCCTATTAATGTTCGGGACTCAGACACAGTCTCATTGTTTAAGTCTAGGCTAAAAACCTATTTATTTAGCCAAGCATTTTTGTAAATAGATTAGCCTTAGGTAAAGGAGCAGATCTGGGGGACTCATGGACGTAGAGTATCTGGTGAACTGGTATGTTTAGATGCTGACTTCCCCACTCTCATTGATCACTCAGGTTTGTTGACGGTGAGGTGATTGGTTGCTTTACATCTCAGTTCCCCCTCATGTCTGTGTTTCCTTCTGGCTCTGCCTTTTAGTTATGCCGTTATAGTTAGTCCTGCGGGAGTCCCTGCTTACACTTTGCACTAAATATACATTCAGCTTATACATTGTTTGACTATGAACATACCCAACTGCCCTCTCTCCTTATTTTCTGCTCTTCTCTTCTGCTCTCTCCCCTCTCTCCTTTCCCTCTCTCCTTTCCCTCTCTCTGTCGAGCTATACATGTCGCTCCTGAGTTGCCAGTGATCCAGACCCCTCTGCCCTCTAGACCTGTCTAACCCGTCCTGGAGTCCTGCTCTGGTTGGAGATCTCGTTCGCATGGATGCCCAGTGTGGTCTGCCTGGATGCGCGTGGTGGCTGGGGATGGTTTCCACGAAGACTGTCCTGTCCTCGACTGATGCAGACAGCTGTTCTCTGGGGACCTGTGACTTCAGTTGTTCGATAGCGGGTTTTGTACAAAATCTTAATCATGCATTTGCCAGAAGGGTTTTCAAGCTTAAGTTGGGTTGTATTGCTGTCGACCTCGTTATATCACTGACGTAGATCCAAAGATTTCTCTCAAAGTGAGAACTTAATTTGTAAAAATACTTGTATCCTACAGGAACTCAGACATGTAGTCTGGCAGGAAGTAACTGATGCTGACTTGAGTTTACTTCATCCATGGTGCTGCTTAAAAACTGTATGCATTAAAAATCTTAATAAATAATTTATAACAAACTCACCACCCAGGAGTATCCGCTGTTCATGGCTTCCTCCGTGTCGACCAGTTCTCCCTGGTAGGGTCCGAAATGTGCACCTACTGGAACAATCTCCCCCTTATTAAACACTCCCAGACCTGCGTCAGAAATACCGGACTTCTGAATCTCTAGTCCAGGAGGAAGAGTCAGTCTGGCTCGGTCAGAGACGCCCAGGGGAACAGGAGTATCAGGGATGAAGAGAGGCGGGCCATGAACCTCACACTTGTTGAAGAAGACGGATTTGCAAATCTCACAATCTGGGAATAGAGAAAACACAATGGCAAAGAATGATGTCATATGTTTCTGTATATTTAATATTCATTAGAATTCTAAATGAATTAGCCTAAGAAAATGAACATGGAAAGTCTGTGTACTGCACTCATCTCCTGTGTAGAGCAGGAGGTGTCCACTATGATATTGGACACAACAAGTCACAACGAGTACTGAATGAACTGTATTAGTTATATCACAGAAAAAAATGCATTATTGTGTTATAAAAGACTTTACTTTTGCTAATTTATTGGCTGCCCTTAACGACTTTATGACGGAACAACACTGTTTTTGACCGACTCAAAAAGTTAAATTCATATTCTACATTCAAGAGACATAAAAGGATTTTTTCAAGCCTTTTTGTGGTTATAACTTATGATGACAGCTTACAGCTCATGAAAAGAAAACAACAAAAAAATAAATATTCAGTATGTCCAAATATTAGGATTTTAAATTGTACTGTTAAAACCGGGTGTTTCTCATCTTCCTCTTGACAATAAACCACAGATATTTCTATAGGGTTCAGGTCAGGTGAGTTGGCTGGTCTATCACATACAGCAATATCATGGTGAGTAAACCTGTTAGTGGTAGTTTATGGAAAGGGAAATCAGCATCTCAGTAAAGCTTGTCAGCAGACAGAGCGTCTAAAATGTCCTGGTAGACGACTGTCTTGATTTGTGACTTGATGAAACATAGTGGACCAACACCAGCAAGTGACGAGGCACCTGAAACTTCACACTGAACTTGGATTCTGTGGCTCTCCATATTTCCTCCAGAATCTGAGACCTTGATTTCTAAATAAAATGGAAAATATCCATTTATCTGAAATGAGGAATTTCAGAGGACCACTGAGCAGCGGTCCAGTGCTTTACCTCCTGAGCCCAGACAAGATGGTCCTCACACTGTCTCTGGTTCAGAGTTGGCCTGATACTACGAAAGCAACAGCACAACGGCATGACCTCCTCTAGTAATTTCTTAGTTTTGAATTTGGAAGAACTTCAACATCAGGTAGTTCAGTCAAGTTGTAGGAACAGCGGCTCTCTGTAGGACATGGAGGAGTTGTGGATGAGAGAAGGTAGACAATCTGTCCTCCTTTCCAAACAAAATAGACCAGCTGCTTCTCCTCAATGGGACAAATAAAGAAATACACAGCATTTATACTGCATGAACAGTAATTTTAGCAAACTTGAAATAAAACAATTGTAAGATTTTTACAATTTCTTGAGCTGTAAGCCATAATCATTAAAACAAATTAAATGTAATTAATCTAGAATATATAAGAGTTTTACTTTTTGAACTGAATTACAGAAAAACTATGTTTTACAGAGGTAGTCTTTATGGTCAGGATTTTCCTCTTTAATGCAGATATTTTCAGGTGTGTTATCCAGGTCGTCCTCGTAGTCGTAGATGTCCTCTTCTTTCTTCACACAGACTTCTGTCACTTCAGGCGTCCCTCCATGTGACGTCTCCATTTTCACGTCCTCACACAGCTAAAAACCAAATAACACAAACACTGATTCAGAAATATAATTACAATTTTCATTTTTTACCCCCCATTATTCATTATGAGGTTTAGTGTAATTAACAGGACAGCTTGAAAGCTAGCAAGGAAACGAGGAAGTAAAATACAGACAGTGAGCAAACTGTAACGCATTACTGCGTTCAAATCCAGAAGTGGAGGGCCAATGTCCGGCGTCACTCACTGAACCGTTTAACAACAATTAAAAGAGAGGGACTTATGATGGAACGTTCAGCTTTTAGTCGTTTAAATCCCAAGGATTGGATTCCAGTGGGGGTTTACAAACACAGTTCTCTGTACACATTAGTCTCAAACCCACACATTACACACACTTACACCAGGCTCAACACTGCCAGCGCTAATTAGTCAACAATCACACATATTAGAAGCCACTAAAACCGATCACTCACCGTCATGGTGAGTTTTGAAACTTTGGAGGCGTTTGAGGCAGCAAAATGTCTGTGTTCCTTTATAATCCTACAGGTGGCGCTCTAAACTATTTACACATTCACAGGAGTGAATTATTTCGCAAGTTTGATTAAATATAATAATTATGGCGGATAACGTACCAGAGATGTGCGGTGCTCAGTAACAGTGTAGTTTTGTGTTTAATTTAGTTTGAAGTTAAATGTTAAACTCCTGCATTTAAAGTTGGTTTGTAACGTTTAAATGCTGCGCTGTTTTTAAGTGAGAAAACTAATGTTAACAGGAACGCACTACATTTAATTGCTTATTGTACTTTATTAAATGTTTAAAGTTTTAACAAAATCAGAGCAAAATGTAACATTGAATCAGGATATTTATAAAATCTTGATAGATTGATATTTTTATTTGATTTACTTTGATTATACTTGATACTTTATTATATTGTAGTAACATCACTCATCATTAAGCGTCCTGAAGAAGAGCTGTGTGTCTCCTTCTGTACTCATTATAACAGATCTAAACAAATAATAATAATAATAATAATCAGGGGTCCGTTCTTCGTATGTCGCTTGAAACATCCGAGATGAATTGACAGATCTAAGATGAGATCATCGCGCTAATTACGATGTGGCTAATTCGGTTCTTCGAGCACACCTGTTGTTGATGATTAGTATGGCTGGATTGAGTTGTCTAGGATTATTGCGCGTTCGTGCGTTTGTTTAAAAGGCGATATGCAAAGACAGTAGAAACACTGATCACAACCCTTGCGATTAGTTGACGAAATGGCAAAAGAGCAGCTCTTTTTTTTCTCAAGCAGAGAAAAAGATTTTATTAGAGGGTTATGGAGAATTTCAAACTTTAATAAAGATAATTTAAAATAAAGTTATTAAATACGTAAGTGCTGCCCGTGTTACATGTTATATGTGTGTGTGTGTGTGTATGTATGTATGTATGTATGTATGTATATATAAATATATACATACATACATACATACATACACACAACGTTAGTTAAAGTTAAAGTTAGCTGAACAAATTTGATAATTTAAGTAATCATAAGTACTTAAGTTACAGTAACAGTAAGTGTCACCTCAAAGTTCCAGCAATTTAAATCTAAAGCGCTCTGGTGGCTCAGTGGTAGATGCTGCGCCTGCCACACGATAGACCCGGGTTCGATTCCCGCGCTGGATTCAATTTACTTTATTTGCAACAAATTCAAATATTGATAGTTCAGCTTACTTAAAATTACTTTTAAAAATTATGTAACTGATTACCTCAAATATTTTGGGTTTTGCCACATTAATTGGGTTTACAGTGTAAAAGTGAAGTAGAAGAACAAGTCTAGTAAGAAGTATATTGTCATGCTGTGCTAAAGGATCCTGTCTATCACACAATACACCAGGAATCTGAAAAACTCTGTGTATAATCCTCACACCTTCAGTAACCGGTTGCTCTCATAAACGGACAAGACATGACAGACAGATTTGAGAAAATAACCTCCACTTATATAGACGCAATCGGGGGATAGAATGTTACATATGATTAGACACACACGGAGATTAACACACGAATGATGACTACAGACACACACACACACACACACACACACACACACACACGGAGATTAACACACGTGTGTACAGATACTGTATTTATGTTTAAATACATCCATCCATATATTCATGTAAGATACTTTTCTTTTCCCCGCGGAGTCAGTCCGTGTCAGTCAGTCAGGCTCTTTAACCAATCAGATGTGATCTCGCCATTTCAGCCAATCATAACCCGCCAGGAGCGCAGCCTAAATCCTGTTTACATGAAATAAACCTGCTCCCGAGCAGCTTTAAGCTTACGGACATGTTGCTATGACAGCAAGTGCGAGATTC